>JAOSBN010000178.1:46393-58963 GCA_027563595.1 Erythroxylum suave | reverse complement strand
ATAAATAAAGAATGTAAAATTTAAAAATATAATTTATTAATTAAAACTCAAAAACTAGGAAGAGTTGGGTTCAAATCACGGTGGGTCCACATGAATATTAGGTCTCACATGCAGTGAACCGTTTAGGAAAATGGTGGGTCCCATGTTAAAAAGATGGTGAGTCCCACGTGCTTAAAAGAAATGACTGAGCTATAATTTATCCTATCTGTTAACGAAAACAGGCCATATAAAAATCAGATTGATTCGTATTTATTTCGGTAAGATTGGCTGGTTCGGTGCAAATTAAAGATACACTCCAGGTTATAATTAATAGAATCATAGTACTTTTATAAAACAACGAGGCTCGTGAAACTTTTGCAAATAATACAATCCTTTTGTCCTTAGTGTGAAAATAATACAATCCTTTTGTCCTCGTTCAAAAATAGTGCGAGGAAGACATGTTGATGGTGTCCTTGATCTGCAACATGGATACTGATTGCGAGAAGCTTCTTGTCTGCAAAATGGACTTAGATTGTGTGACGACCCTTCAGTTTGACATGGAGGTACGTTGCATCTCTCTTATGAATTATGCTTCGCAATCATCCAAAATGGATTTAAATCGTATTTTGATTATATTAAATTCATGTTTAAGTTTGATAAATTTTTTAAATTCGATTAACCATAAAAGGTTAACTTGAATAATCTACTTGAAAATTTAACTTGACATATTCTTTTTGAAATTGGATGTCAACCTTAGCTGTTTTCAAACAAATCTTATTTTATGTCATTGAGGTTCTGTTATTCTCTCCTGTGGTTATACATTTGGCTGAAAAGAGATAGGTCAAGACATTTCATGCCGAAGGAGAGTTGATAGTGTATGATAATTTAAGAATCAAAATGAAGAAATGTAAAATTATTCTTGAGAAAAATGATTGTACAATTCAAACGGTAGTCCTTTAAAATTATCTTTAGCCACTAGAGATTAGGGTTTAGGGTTTAGTGATCGTTTTCCTTTCCAGGTTCTCTCTTCTACTGGGCTCTCTTGGGATGCCAGAGTCTCGGAGATTATAGACTCTGACGATTGGGCTTTTCCTAAGGGGAGTAGTGAGCTGCAGCAGGTATGACACTCTATCAGATTTAGGCCTCGTACCCAGTAGTCCGATAGTTGGGTTTGGAAAGGTCATGCATCTGGAGTTTTCACTGTTGATTGTGCATGGCACCTTCTTCGAGCTCGACACCGAGTGGATCTGATTCATCACTTATTATGGTTTCCAGAACATATCCCATGGCACTCTTTTATTCTCTGGTTAGCCTCACAGGGATGCCTCTGGACTATGGACAGGCTTCAGATGTTTGGTGTTCTATCTTCTTCAGTTTGTGTTCTGTGTGATTCTTCTCTAGAGACGCACGACCACCTTTTCTTTCAGTGCAGATTTTCTTCCCAGGTTTGGGGCTCTCTCTCAACGAGGACCTCCACTGCTTGGCCTTCGGCTTCTTGGCTATCCCTCCTACAGTGGGCTTCCACCCACCTACGGCAAAGGAAGGATTTTAGACACACAATCTCACGGTTAGTCCTTTCTGCCACAGTTTACTTTCTATGGTATGAAAGGAATAACCAGATTTTCAGCAGACGACACAAATCGACCACTGACATTGTGCAGGACATCACAGAGCTCATCCGTTCTCGGCTTCTAGGTCTCGAGTCTCGTTTCCAGATACCAGTTCTCCAGCAACATATCTGGAAACTTCCCACATAGATATGACATTTGTATTGTTTTTTTGAGAGCCTCCTGTGGCCATTTTTATGATTTTTTGTTGAGGGTCGCCTGTGACTCGGTTTCCTTTTGCTTGCTTGTACATATTGAACCTTTTCCCTCTTATTAATATACATGTTACTTTCTTCTATAAAAAAAAGTTTAGGGTTTTAAGGTTTAGGGTTTAGGGAGGGTTTAGGAGGTTTTAGTGAGAGAATTTTCTCTGACTTCTCTCTAGCGCAATGACCCCAAAAAGTAAACCCTATTCTCTGGGCACCACCAAAACCCACCAACCACTGCCAACTGCCCGCTCATTACCATATCTACTGCCATGGCCAACGCACGGGCCACCACATGCACCGCCCTACCCGCTCGAGCTTCGGCGCCTGTCACTGCACCAGGTGCTCAAAATGCCACAAATTTTACATCAATAGATTCAGATTTCCCGATCTACCACACCGTACTACTGGTTTTGCCCAACAACCCCCCATTCAACTGGGATCTACAACCGAAAATCCACCCCCTTCATCTAAGCTTCCACCACCGCACCTTCCCTTTCTTCCTTCCAAACACAAATCAGCTCCCAACTTACCCCATCTCACCTTCCACACGTCCCTGAGGGAGCTACATCCGTCTGCATCGCCAGAGGAGGAGTGAGTGTTGTTGGAGTCGTCGGAGCTGGAGAAGATGTCGAGGCCCCTCGTGAATCTGCTGTGATGCCGTTGCTGCCCAAGAGACACGCTGTCGTCGCTGGCCACCTTGTGCCGCCCCTTCTGGTGCGGAAGGCCGTCTTTCTGACTATGGAACTGTAGCCTCTATCGTCGGTCACCCAAGGAGCAGCTGGTTCACCGACGGGGAGGAAGAAACTTTTGGGTTCACCCTCCCATGGGCCCCCTCTTGATGGGCTTAAGGAGGGATCCACCCACCATGACCCATCAGCCATTATTGGGCTGAATGGGCAGCCCACATCTCAGGGCCCAGTAGAGCTTAGAGGAGATACTGGGTTGAAGCCCACATTACAGGCCCAACAGACTAGCATACTAGGACAAGATGGCGACCCAATTTCTACTGGATCTCTTGGAGGCCTAGGCTCACGTCCACTTAGAGGTAACTCATATAAACCCCCTATTAATTCATATGCTGCTGTTGTGAATGGGAATAAGGCTTTAGGCAAATCTAGGCAGCCCAATAAAAAATCTTCGGATTTTTCATGGGTTGACAAAGTCCGGGTATCCACTTTGAATACTGGTTTTAGATTTTCGGGTAAACCCCGTGCAAAATCGTCTGGGCGAGTGGCGCTCCCAGATCAACCAATAGTAGGAAATCTCCACCAATGGACCCGATGTTTAGTCAGGTTTTTTCCTGAGCATAATCTGCCTTTTTCTGTTATGCAATCTCTTGCGACGAGGGTTTGGAAGACCCTTGGCTTGGAGGATGTTATTTCTACTGATACTGGTTTTTTTCTGTTTCGTTTCTAGTCCGAGGAGGCTTTATAGTCGGTCCTCGAGTAGGGCCCTTGGTTTTTCGACGGTAAATTCATGGTTTTACAGCAGTGGCACCCCTGTTTTGTCTTCGATAAATCTCGGGTGTCTCGGGTGCCGGTGTGGATTAGATTACATGACCTACCGTTTCCTTTGTGGAATGAAGAATGCCTCGATATTTTGGCTAGTTAGATCGGGCGTCCCCTTAGCAGTGATCGTTACACTACTGCTCGGACCCGCCTCTCCTTTTCTCGAGTTTGTGTAGAGTTTTCTGCTACCGATGAGCCAGTTTCTGAGCTCGAGATTGATTATTGTCTGAATGATGAGGCGATTCGTGTTCGGGTTGAGTATGAGTGGACACCCAAGAGGTGCTCCAAGTGTCATGTCTTTGGACACTCTTGTGCCCCTCTACCTGTCTCTCCTCCCGCACCAGAGCTACCGATCGCCCCTGCACCACTTGCAGCTTCCCTCGTGACCAGGGAGGTGATCCCAACCTCAGTGGCCCCCTCGCCTGTAGTTGTGCCCATGCTATCGGTATCACTTCCGATTGCTGGGCCAGTACCATGTCCAGCTTCTCCTATAACTTCCCCAATAGCTCAGGGCGTGATACTGACCCCTATTGGTTCGAGGTCCTCAGCCGTCCCTAACACTACGAGTACTGTTCGGACTACTTCACCTCCACGACGACCTGAGCCCGTGCACTTTGCTTCTCTTGAGCTACATGGTAGCCCGAGTCGGACACCTAGTCCCGCAGTTCACACAGAGATGTAGACCACCCCTAGCCGGATGCCGTGTGTCCTTAGCTCAGAGGCTTCCATACCCAGTAGTAGCCATAGCTCCAGCTTTAGAGGCATTTTTTGGCGACTTTTCACTTGGTGACTCGCCCTCTCCCCTTCTAGGGTTGACAGGCGATGGAGTGGGTGAGGGGACCCCCCCCCCCCTGCTGATTTCCACCACCTTCTTTTCTATTCCAATTCCTATGATAGGAAGTTGGAATATTAGGGGCCTTAATGGTCCCCACACTCAGTGAGCAGTTCGAGATTGGATTCGGAGTTATGATCTTGGTTTAGTTAGTCTTTTGGAGACCAAGGTAGTTTCTCCCTCCTTAGCAGGTGTAGTTTCAGCTACTTGTCGGGGATGGGATTTTCTGAGCAATGTGACGGATTAGGTAGCATGTCGCATTCTGGTATGTTGGGACCCCAGTTTGTTTGAGTTACGGAGTTCGGTGTCTACTCTTCAGGGTATTAGCTGTGAGGTGACTCATCGGCGAGAGGGTTCTGTTTTTGGCCTTACAGTAGTCTATGGTTCCATAGACCCGGGCACCAGACCTGAGCTTTGGGATTTTCTCTGAGGTCAGGTTGACCGATTTCATTCTATACCTTGGTTGGTGTTGGGTGATTTTAATGCCATTCTTAGTCATTCAGACCGAGTTGGCGGAGATATCAGGTGGTATCGACATATGGATGAGTTTGGGGAGTGCTTACATGATGCAGAGTTGCTCCGACTTCCTTACCGGAGTCAACATTATACTTGGAAAAATGGTCAGGAGAGATCGGTTTCTATTCTCAGACGGTTGGATTGGAGTTTTGGCAACTCCGCATGGCTCACCTTATGGCCTAGTACCTTTACAGAGGTTTTGCCGTGTGATATCTCTAATCACAACTCTTTGGTTGTTCATTTTGGTTCCTCGTGACCTCGGCCTCCTACTCCTTTCAAGTTTCTAAAATGTTCGGTTGATAATCCCCATTTTTTAGAACTTGTTAGGAGAGTTTGGGCTACACCAATGCGAGAAGACCCAATGTTTTGCTTGACTCACCGGTTACGTCTGCTCAAGCAAGAGCTAAAGTCCTTCCACTTCTGGGATTACAACCACATTTCCAGCAGAGTTAGGGAGGCACGGACTCAATGGCTCTCCGCTCAGGCAACTCTCGATGCTTCCCCGCACTCGCTCAATCTAGGTATTATAGAGCGTGACCTTGCTAGATAGTACCATCGACTGACTCAGGATGAGGAGTCATTTTATCGACAGCGATCTAGGATCCAGTGGCTTGCTCTGGGGAACCAAAACACTCGTTTTTTCCACAGAATCTTGATCCATCGCCAGGTCAGAGGCTGGGTACATGGGTTGCTTGATAGGACCGGCACTTTTATCACAGATTAGGGAGCCCTGGGATAGATAACGGTGGATTATTTTCAGGGTATCCTCTGCTCTCCCCCCTCGCTACCTTCAGCTGATGCTGCTCGTTACTTCACTCGTCGTATTCCTGAGGATATGATTCATCCATTGGAGAGACCCGTCTTAGACGAGGAGATACGTACTGCATTATTCTCCATCCCGGAGGATAAGGCCCCAGGACCTGATGGCTACACCTCTTTTTTCTTTAAGCAGTGTTAGGATATTATCGAAGCTGATTTTAGAGCTGAGGTGTAGTATTTCTTTTCTACCTCGGCTATGCCTCGATGGGTTAACTCTACTAGGATTACCTTGGTCCCTAAGGTGGAGAGCTCGCAGACACTGAGTGACTTTAGGCCGATCTCTTGCTGCAATGTCCTTTACAAGTGTATCTCAAAGGTCATTGCAAATCGGTTTAAAGTTGTTCTACCAGAGGTGATTAGGAGAGCTCAAATGGCTTCTGTCCCGGGGAGGCAGATTGCAGACGCTATTTTTCTGACTCAGGAGTTGATGCATGACTATCACCTTGATCGCTCCCCACCACGGTGTGCTCTCAAGGTTGATATTCACAAGGCCTTTGATGCTGTCAGCTGGGAGTTTATTCTACTGGGATTGAGGACCATTGGAGTTCCCGATGGTATGATCAGATGGATTGAGGTATGTCTCAGATCTGCCCATTTCTCGGTAGCACTTAATGGATCCCTTCATGGGTATTTTTTTGCCACATGAGGGGTGTGACAGGGGGACCCCCTTTCTCCTTATCTCTTTGTACTGGCGATGAAGGGGTTAGATGGAATACTGTGCAAGGCGACAGCATCTCCGGGTTATAGCTATCATTGGCGGTGCAGGCAGGTTTCCCTCACTCATCTCTGTTTTGCAGATGATTTGATGATTTTCAGTCGTGCAGATTCAGCTTCTCTTGAGATCATCCGACAGGCTCTAACAGTTTTTCAGAGGGTTTCCAGGTTGGCCATGAACTCGGATAAGAGCCGAGTGTTCTTTTCAGGGATCCCCGAGACGGAGGTTTCCTCTTTACAAAGCGCTTTTGGGATTCAGATTGGTTCCCTCCCGATCCGATACTTGGGTGTCCCTTTTATCACTACATGGCTGAGACATGTTGATTGTCTCCCTCTGGATGAGAGGATACTTTCCAGGATTCGGTTGTGGACTTCAGCCTCTCTTACCTATGCGGGACGGTTGCAGCTGATTAGATCTGTACTCTTCTCCATACAGGTCTACTGGTTCGGTATGTTTATTCTACCTGCTAGCATCACCTGCCGCATTATTCTACCTGCTAGCATCACCTGCCGCATTGAGAGTATTCTGTCAATTTTTCTCTAGAGGGGTACTTCACTGTCACACACTGGGGCCAAGGTGGCCTGGGAGTCAGTCTGTCGTCCAAGGCAGGAGGGTGGACTTGGAGTTAAGAGGGTCAGAGATTGGAATGGGGCAGTCACGCTCAAGTACGTGTGGCGACTATTCACAGACAGATCTTCTACTTGGACTATGTGGGTACATGCAATGTTGCTGCGAGGTTGCTCCTTCTGGCAATCCGAGTCCCGTCGAGCTCTTCTTGGGTTTGGCGGAAGATTCTGTTGAGCGGAGAGTGGTGCCGAGGCCTTATCGTAGCTTGTATTGGAGATGGGAGAGATACCTCGCTCTGGCAGGATTATTGGTTACCAGATCAGGGCCCTTTACGTGACCGATTCTCCTTCCGTGACATCTCTACTATTGGGCTCTCTTGGGATGCTAGGGTCTCGGAGATTATTCATGATGGGGAGTGGGTCTTTCCGGAGGGGACCAGTGAGCTACAACAGATCTGGGACTCAGTCCGCATTCGACCACAGATTCAGCTTGCTGATAGTTGGGTTTGGAAAGGTCACTTGTTCGGAGTCTTCTCTGACGACTCTGCCTGGAACCTTCTCCGAACCTGATATCCAGTGGACCCGATTCACCACTTACTGTGGTTCCTAGGGCACATTCCACGACAATCTTTCATCCTCTGTTTGGCATCGCAAGAGCGTCTTCGGACCATGGACAGGCTCCAGTTTTTCGGCGTCTTGGCTTCTTCGACTTGTGTGCTTTGTGGTACTTCTACGGAGACACACGATCATCTCTTTTTCCAGTTCCATTTCTCTACCGTAGTTTGGGGTTCCCTCTCGACGAAGACCCACACTGCTTGGCCTTTGACCTCTTGGGTTCCCCTTCTTCAATGGGCTTGCACTCATCTCCGCTGGCGCAAGGATTACCGACATCTCCTTTCACGGTTAGTCCTCTCAGCCACGGTTTATTTTCTCTGGTATGAGAGGAATAACCACATCTTTAGTAGGCGACACTGATCCACCCACGACATTATTGAGGACATCACTGAGCTTATCCGTTCACGGCTTCTCGGCCTTGAGACCTTCAGATTCCTATTCTTCAGCGACATATCTGGAGACTCTCTACTTAGTTGATCTGATCTGTTTGTATTGAGAGTCGCCTGAGGCTTTTGTTTTGTTTTACGAGCCGCTTGTGGCTTATTTTCTTATGTTTTGAGAGCCGCTTGTGGCTTCTTTGTTCTATTTTGATAGCTGCTTGTGGCTTCTTTGTTCTATTTTGATAGCTGCCTGTGGCTATTGTTTACTTTGTACATAGCCTCTCTCTTGTATGTACCCTCCATTTTAATTAATTAATATATGTTACTTTCTTCAAAAAAAAGTTTAGAGTTTAGGGTTTAGGGTTTAGGGGTTAGGGTTTAGGGGTTAGGGTTTAGGGTTTAGGGTTTAGGGTTTTAGGGTTTAGGGTTTAGGGTTTAGGGTTTTGGGTTTAGGGTTTAGGGTTTAGGGTTTAGGGAGGAGGGGTTTTAGTGTGAGAATTTTCTCTGCCTTCTCTCTAGAGCAATGACCCAGAAAAACAAATCCCATTCTCCGGGTACCTCCAAACACCTACCGACCACTGTCAGCCACCAACTCAGCACCAGATCCACTGCCTCAACCACCACACGCGCCTCCGCACGCGCCGCCCTTGCCGCCGGAGCTCCGGCCACCGCCCCCTCACCAGGCTCTCGAAACTCCACACAGTTTACACCATCAGACTCGAATTTTCCTGATCTGTCTCCCCGTGTCACTGATTTTGCCCAACACCACCGCATTTCGCCGGAATCTTCACCGAAAAATCCCCCCTTCATCGAAGGTTCTACCGCTACAGTGGCCGAATTTCACCTCTTGCCACCGCACAACACCCCCACAAACTCGCCATCCCCTGATCTACACACCCTTACCGTCCATTTTTCGATTGGACCATCCCCAACTGCCCAACCACCGCCCGCAATCTCCACCACCACAGCCCTCCACCCGATGTCCACCACCCCCACCTTGCACACCCACACCACCAACACCCCAAAACAGCAAATCCATAGTTTCCCCAACCCATTTCCATCGCAAAAACACCCAACGACTTACCCCACATCCATCGCAGGCGACGGACCCATCACAGCCGCAACAGCGCCCCCACCACGCTCCACCATCCAACCGCAGACGCAAGGCCCACTGCAGCTTCTAGGTGACCATCTTGCGCCACTAGTTCAGGCGTCGACTGCAGCACACGATGGAGGAGGGGTCCTCGGCGCTCCATCGCAGGTGGAGAGGAGCAGCTGCTCCATGGAGGAGGCTGTGGCCTCACATGCGCAGCCCTCCTTGGGCGGGAATGCACAAGTGGGGCAGCCCACCCACTTGAAGGCCACTTCCTCACTTGGCCTTTCCACTTTAGCCCCTCATGGAGACCCTAGAGAAGCAACTGGGCTGAAGGCCCAACAGCCACAAGGCAAGCATGACAGCCCACTTTCTACTGGCTCTCCTAAAGGCCCAGGCCCACATCCACTTCGAGGTAACTTACATAACCCTCCTATTACTTCATATGCTGCTGCTGTGAATGGGAATAAGGCTTTTGGTAACTCTAGGCAGCCAAATAAAAAATCTTCGAATTTTTCTTGGGTTGCCAAAGTTCAGGTATCCACTTTGAATACTGGTTTTAGATTTTCGGGTAAATCCCGTGCTAAATCATCTGGGAAAGTGGTTCTTCCCGATCAACCTATCGTGGGCAATCTCTACCAATGGACCAGCTGCTTAGTTGGGTTTTTCCCTGGGCATAATTTACCTTTTACTGCTATGCAATCCCTTGCGACAAGGGTTTGGAAGACTCTTGGTCTGGAAGATGTTATTTCTACTGGTACTGGTTTTTTTTTCTGTTCCGTTTCCAGTCCGAGGAGGCTTTACAGTCGGTCCTCGAGCAGGGGCCTTGGTTTTTCGGAGGTAAATTCATGGTTTTACAGCAGTGGCACCCACGATTTGTCTTTGACAAATCCCGGGTGTCTCGGGTACCGGTGTGGGTTAGATTACATGACCTCCCATTTCCTTTGTGGAATGAAGAGTGTCTCGAGATTTTAGCTAGTCAGCTTAGGCGTCCACTTAGCTGTGATCGTCACACCGCTGCTCGGACCCGCCTCTCCTTTGCTCTAGTTTGTGTCGAGTTATCTGCCACCGACGAGCCCGTTTCTAAGCTCGAGATTGCTTGTTGTCTGAGTGAGGAGCCGATTCGCGTTCGGGTTGAGTATGAGTGGACACCCAAGAGGTGCTCCAAGTGTCATGTCTTTGGCCACTCTTGTGCCCCTTTACCAGCACCTTCGGTCTCTCCTCCCGCACCGGAGCTACCAGTTGCCCCTGCACCACCTGCCACGTCCCTTATGACCAGGGAGGTGATCCCGACCTCAGGGACCCCCCCACCTGTAGTTGCGCCCTTGCTATCGGTCTCACTCCCGGATGCTGGGCCAGTCTCTTCCATCGCTTCCCCAGTAGCTCGGGGTGTGATACCGACCTCGGTTGGTTCGGGGTCCTTACTTGTCCCTCATACTGCGGCTACTGTTCGACCTACTTCACCTCCACGTCGATCTGAGCCTGAGCACTCTGCTTCTTCTGAGCTCCGCGGTAGCCCAAGTCGGACGCCTAGCTCCGAGGTTCACCCAGCGATGCCGACCTCCCCTAGCCAGATGCAGTGTCTCCTCAGTGCAGAGGCTTCCATACCTAGTAGCAGCCATAGCTCCAGCTTTAGGAGCATTGCTGGTGACTTTTCACTTGGTGACTCGCCCTCCCCCCTTCCGGGGTCGACAGGCGATGGAGTGGGTGAGGGGATCCCCCCCTCTTATTGATTTCTACCTCCTTCTTTTCTATTCCATTTCCTATGATAGGAAGTTGGAATATTAGGGGCCTTAATGGTCCCCGCACCCAGCATGCGGTTCGAGATTGGATTCGGAGTTATGATCTTGGGTTAGTCGGTCTCTTGGAGACCAAGGTCGCTTCCCCCTCCTTATTAGGTGTAGTTTCAGCTACTTGTCGGGGATGGGATTTTCTAAGTAATGTGACAGGCCAGGTAGCATGTCGCATTCTGGTATGTTGGGACCCCAGTTTGTTTGAGTTACGGAGTCCGGTGTCTACTCTTCAGGGTATTAGCTGTGAGGTGACTCCTCGGCGAGAGGGATCTGAATTTGGCCTTACAGTAGTTTATGGTTCCACTGATCCGGGTACCAGACGAGATTTATGGGCTTTTCTTCGACTGCAGGCTCACCGATTTGGCCGTATGCCTTGGTTGGTTTTGGGCGATTTTAACGCCATTTTGAGCCACTCTGATAGAGTAGGGGTGGATACAGGCTGGTATAGCCATATGGATGACTTTGGGCAGTGCTTACATGATGCCGAGTTACTATGGATTCCTTACCGGGGTTTGAGATACACTTGGCATAATGGCCAAGAGGGTTCCGGTTTTATCCTTTGGCGTTTGGATTGGAGTTTTGGCAGCCCCGCATGGTTCTCCTCCTGGCCTAGTACCTTTTCAGAGGTGTTACCGAGGGATATATCTGATCATAGTGCTATGGTGGTTCAGTTTGGAGCCCAGCGCAGACGATCATCTCGACTTTTCAGAGCTTGTTAGGCGGGTTTGGACTACACCTGTCCGAGGGGACCCTATGTTTTGCTTGACTCATCGGCTAGGTCTGCTGAAGCGGGAGCTGAAGTCCTTCCACTTTCGAGACTATAGTCACATTTCTAGCAGAGTTCGGGAGGCCCAGTCCCAGTGGGCTATAGCTCAGGCTACTTTAGACGTCTCCCCACTCTCATCTGATTTAGTTATTGTTGAGCGTGACCTGGCTAGACGGTACTACCGATTGGTGCAGGATGAGGAGTCTTTCTACCGCCAGAGATCTCGGGTTCAGTGGCTTGCTCTGGGTGACCAGAATACCAGATTCTTTCATAGATCTCTACTCCATAGACAGGTCAGAGGTCGGGTGCATGGTCTACAGGATGAGACAGGCACATTTATCACTGATCCGGGAGCACTGGGGCAGATGGCAATGGATTATTTTCAGGGTATTCTTAGAGCCCCCCTTGATACCTTCAGCTGATACTGCTAGGTTTTTTACTCGCCGTATCCCGGAGGATATGATTCAGTCTTTAGAGAGCCCAGTTTCGGATGAGGAGATACGTACTGCCTTATTTTCCATCCCGGAGGATAAGGCTCCAGGGCCTGATGGGTACACCTCTTTTTTCTATAGGAGATGTTGGGATATTGTCGGAGCAGATTTCAGGGCAGCAGTGCGGTATTTCTTCTCTACATTTGCTATGCCTCGATGGGTTAACTCCACTCGGATCGCCTTGGTGCCCAAGGTGGAGAGCCCACAGACACTGAATGACTTTAGACTGATCTCTTGTTGCAATGTCCTTTATAAGTGCATCTCAAAGGTCATTGCAAATCGGTTTAAAGTTGTTCTTCTAGAGGTGATAGGGAGATCTCAGATGGCTTTTGTTCCGGGGTGGCAGATTGCAGATGCTATTTTTCTTACTCAGGAGTTGATGCACGATTATCACCTTGATCGTTCACCACCACGGTGCGCACTCAAGGTAGATATTCGTAAGGCGTTTGACACAGTTAGTTGGGAGTTTATCTTACTGGGACTGAGGACTATTGGTGTTCCTGATTGCATGGTCAGTTGGATCGAGGGTTGTCTCAGGTCAGCCCATTTTTCTGTCGCACTTAACGGTGCACTTCATGGCTACTTTTCTGCTACACGGGGGGTGCGACAGGGGGACCCCCTCTCTCCTTACTTATTTGTGCTCGCGATGGAGGGCCTGGATGGGATATTGAGAGAGGTCAC
>JAOSBN010000178.1:25129-35901 GCA_027563595.1 Erythroxylum suave | reverse complement strand
AATCAAATGAATTGAGGTTATGGAATTGACAAATTCCAAATGGGATATTGAATTGTTTTGAAGGATGAAAAGAAAAAAATTTATACTGATTCGGATAGTTAAGTCTTAAGGTTTCCAACGCGATAGTTATTTCTAAGATTTTGTCCCAAAATGTCGGACATTTGTTTGGGTTCGAATGAACCATTTGTTCCGCCGCTGATGCGATTCGTTTTTGATTTGCTTCCGCTTTTGATTTGCTTTCGATTCCTCAAATCTTCGTTTCGAAATTTCAGTTGGGGTCCGGTTCCCGGATTGGGTCCCAACACTAGGACTGTCTAGACCCAATAATTCGGTAATTTCATAATCAATTAGGTCTTCGTTAAAATCGAATAAAACCCCCTTTCTCTCGCTTGGTGGTTTCTAGGTTAATCTTATATTGGATTGTGTGATTTGCTATTTTTTTTACATTTCTACACTTTAATTCTTGAAATTAATTATTTGATTTTTTTATTTATGCATTAGTTTATTTATTTAGAATTATTGTAGTTTAGTGCGACCTTAGAATTTAGGACTAAATTAGCCCTCCTCGTGGGATTGATATCTTAGGTACTACGCAAATGACCCGTGCACTTGCAGATTTACCAAGGTTAACAAATATTAAAACTCAGCATACATAACCTTGCGATCAAGTTTTTGGCACCTTTGTCGGGGAGGTAATTAGTTTAGTTCTTTAGTTTAAGGTTGTTAACAGAAAAACCTATCCACGTGTTTTAGACTCAAAAACTGCAAGTGAATGGGTCATGACTTGTAGTTAAATAAAGCAGATATCGATCCAACATGATTTAATGCCTAGACACTGCTTAATTTAGACACAACTTTATTTAGAGGAAAATTAAATTAAAAATAAAAGACTAACACAAAATAATAGACAATACTAACATGTAGAAAAATTTGAATTCAAGAATCGTAAGACTAGAGATTACTTTTTTTATTTTATCTCCCTCCTATTTTATCGATTAAATTGTGACTCACCCTAGATTTTCATATGTACTAATTACCCTCTCTCAAAGTGTAACTATTTGTCCCAATTTGAATTAACAGGATGATATCTCAACCTACCTAATGACTTGTCGAGATCTCTCTTCTAACTATTCAATTAACATGAAAATTGTACATCTATAGGTTGCCAACTCTCGTTGTGCAATCTTACACATATTTCATCTTACTCACTCTCTTAATTTGTTGTAATATAACAATTAAAAACAACAATCATCAAAGAATACTTCATTCAATTCAATAAAATAGGAGTTCTACAAAATAGTTCAAAAGCAATCCCTATAATGAAATCAGCCTAGCATGGTCTCCATAACATCATCAACATTCAAATAAACCATCTTTACAAAGATTAGAAGAAATCAAAGTGAAAGAAAATTGAATATAAGACTCCTTCTCTTCTTTGCCAAATTCTGGAATTTTAGTTTTGATGTGCTATTTTGCCCAATCTTGATAATAATCCTTATCTTCAATCCTTCCTCAAGGCTCCAAATATTTGTTCTTTACTCAAGGATGGTGTTTCTACAGATGGGTGTCATCTCCCTTCAAGATGTAGGCTTAATGATGCTTAAATAGTCCAAAAACCCTATGTTTAATAAAGCCCGCATTCGTGGGAATTTGCATGATTCCCACGATCATAGAAATTGGCCTCAGCTCCACCCCTCTTTTCTTCTCCTCTTTGATCTTTAGTTTACCCTCTAAGTTGCTCCCTCTTTCTTCCTACATAAAAAACAGTCAATTCTTACCTCAATTAACATCAAACACACAAGAACAATAATAGAAATCAAACTTAATGAAATCATACAAAATGAATCCTAAACTAGAACAATAAACAACAATTATGCTAGAAAACACATGTCAATTACCTATAAAAACATATACTAATGCACACCTATCAAAGGCTTTTCACTATTGTTTGTTTTTAATTTAATTTACAAAAAAAATAGAGAAGGTGTTGGGGCATAAAGTAGGGACATATCAAGACATCTTAGAGTGAGAGTGAGACATCTAAAGAGTTGAATGCTAAGATAAGATAAAAAGAACGATCATAGAAGATAGATATTATAGGGAGCAAGGACATTTTGAGAATTACAATGAGTCACAGCATGGTTAGGAAAATAACGACCCTTACTAGAATCTATACAGTTTGGGGTGGCAAAACCACCACGAATAGTCCAACAATGTAGGGACTCATTTAGGACATCAAGACCAAATTGAATTCCAATACGATGAATCTAGTTTAAGGGAGTCCAAGCCACACAAAATCATGGATAAGCTCATGGATATGGAAGAGAACCAGAAGAGATTGGAAAAGAAGTTTGAGCAAGTAATAGAAGATCATGCGTCTTCTATTCACAATCTAGAGGTTCGAATAGGCCAACTTTCTAGGGAATTTTGTAAGCAAAGTATGGAAAACTGTCTGCATAGCATGAAAGTAAATTCAGTAGAGCCATGTCAGGCTATCACACTTAGGAATGAGGTAGAGCTAGAAGAACCAGTGAGAAACCATGTCGAGCTCTACTTTGTAGAAGACTAAGAAATTAAGAAAGAGGATGAAGAAAAAGGATGGAAATCCATCATGCTATCTACCAGATCTTTATACACCATGTGTAAATATCGAAAAATATTGGGTAGATGTTCATGCAAAGAACCCTATTCTTTGGATTGATGATGATGAAGAGACATTCAATATGAATGGTATATTAAAGAATGTAAAGGTGAATAGCTCATTCAGGATAATTGATGTGTTTCAATCTTCTAAATAATAAGAGGAAGAAGAACAGATGATGACAGATATCGAGTTTGAAGAAGTTGTGATAGTCTCTATTCGTTAAGCAGAAGAAGTAAAGGAGATGAAGGTGATTAAGGAAGAAAGAGAGCAACTCACCTTCTTACTGGGAAAACTACTGGATTCCTTAAAAGATTCAGAGAGTTTTGTTATTCCTCTTTTATGGACAGTTCGCTCAAAAAAAGGACATTACTGAGCTTAATTGGTTTTCACAATTTTATCAGTATTGTCCTTCTAATCATTTTTCAATTTGTAGCTTAATTATAGGCTACAAAACTGATATTGAATGAAATAGATGGAAGCAAATCACACATAATTAATCTCTATTGAGTTTCTATACAAGGTCAACCTAATTATCATAAATTAGCATGTTTAGTAGTTAGGTTTGTTTTAAATTCTGAAATAAGTTTTGAATGATTTGGAATGGTTTGGATTGCTAAATATTTTGCTCTCTTGAATCACTTATAAGATAGGGAATCGCTCTCGATGTTAAGTAGATCCATTCTCAACACTATTACCATCACCATAGACAGTTTCGTGTTCTAACCCTTTTCTTTTCATTTTTTTTAATATTTTGTTCTTATGTTTTTCATATATTGTGTTTTATTTCCTTTGGGGTGTTTATGTAACTTTCTCACATTAAGGACAATATGTTGTTTAAGTGTGGGGAGGGTTGTGAGTTTTTACCTTGAGTGTGAATTTTGTATTTTGTAGGATAGTTGTTAGGTTGCATTTTTATGAATTATGTGAATGTGTCAATTGGTAGGGTTATGTAAATATAGTGCCCTGGAAAGCAAATGTATTTACATATAACTTAATTTTCTTCCAGTTACAATATTTTAATGAAAATATTTATTATTAATAAAACAAAACAAAAGAGTATGACTTTATTTGTATGAGCATAATATAACTAGTTATAACGCACCAAAGGTTCTTTTGTAAGTAATATACATATACGTGAAGATGTATGGGAAACATGTATATTATTAGAATCTAAATTAATTGACTTATAGTCGATTAATCAAGTTGATCGCTAGATTATAGTTTAGCCTCTAGTGTTGCGATTTACCTCCGTGCAAGTAAAGGAGTTTACTTCAAGGGAATGATGATTTTCAAATCATGATAGTAGTTGACTATCGGTAATGGCACTATTAAATGAATTTGGAATCGCGAATGTTTTTAAAGAATAAAGTAAGTTGTTACTTGAATCTTAATATGTACACCTTAGCATTCGTTTATTATGAACCACAATATTGATGAGTGGTGAACTCATGTGTGTTTCATTATAATTCTTGATATGATTGGCATGAATTTTTACAGGGTATCAATTAAGTGTCCGCAGGTTGGAATTATTAATTAAAACATGCATAAGGGAACATTCACTCAAATAAAGAGTTTATAGTGATATCATCACTTCTAGATGTTTTATGGAGATAGGTGACTGAACTGGCGCCAATAGTTTAATGGACTAGCTACCCATCAAGTCTTAAGACCAAGATTGAATCTTGTGTGTTAATCACCATTTAGAAGGAAAAACTAACATAAGGACAAAACGGTAATTTTACCCTTTATTGTGCGGATGGCTATAATATGGTTATCAAGGAAAGTAAGAAAAATAAACGGAGGTTATCGGAAAGAGAATGAGACAGTTTGGAGAGAAATGGACGAATTAGATTTGGGCTAATGAGACTGGAACAATTTAATTAAGAGTAATTATATTGGGTATTAAGCCTATAACTAAATGTTGGACTTACACTAATTAATTGTTAATTATAAGCCTAAAGGAACATTTAATATTGGGCTGAAATTTGGTTTGATTAATTAGATTAATTAAATTGAAACAATATTAAAGAATAAGGCAATGTTACATTTGGTCATACTCTTGATCAATCATTAAAATGAGTTTAATGGTGGGTTTTTCTAAAGAAGAAAAAGTGCAGCCCTCTTTTAACATTCATGAAATGAATGAAAGTGGGGTTGAGTGATGGCTCTTATGCATTTTCCTGACAAATGAATGATAACGTCCAAGTGTTGGATTTGAAAGATCTCATTTCAATTAGCTTTAATCAAATGCTAAATGCACAATGCATTGGTCTCTCCACTCACTTTCACAAACTGATTATGCTACTCTTCATTGAAGGGTTTAATGGTTGGCTTTTAAATGAAGGTGAGATGTCCATTATCAGTTTTTGATGATAGCTAACGTCCAAGTGTTGGACTTGGAATGACACAATTCTTTTAGTATTTGATGCTAAATGTACGTGGGAGGCTTTTAGTCTCACTTAGTCTCTTTTTCCATTTTCGGTGATAGAATAGAAAAGTTGTTTTTTGTTTTTTTGCTTTCTCTCCAAGCTCTCCAAACGGTGGGGTATAGCAAAATGAGAGGGTCTCATTTTTCTTTCTTTTTTATCTAGCCAAATATTGTAAATAAGAAGGTCTCATTTTTGGTACGTTTCAACTAGCCGAATATATCAAAGGTTTGCTATTATTTTTCTTCTCCTTTCCCACAAAAGGATTTTGATAACCAAGTCGTCCAAGGAGAACAAGTGATAGATCGAATTATATTTATTTTCCTTATACCGTATTATGTATGGATTAAAAGCATATTGTTTTACTGTTTATGCTTCCGCTATATTTTGATTTCGAAAAAATTTTTTGAAAACTGTTGTTTAGCCAAACTAGACATGTTTTTTGTTTTTGATCCAACATCAATGGTTTAGATTGATTGAAATTCATTTAATTTTGAACATAGTCTATTAGGTTGTAAATAATCATTAGCTCTCAAAATTAATGAATTAGGGTTATTTGGATAAATATACAACTTAAATAAGATTTAGTGTAAATTTAAAACCCTCTAGATTGTCAAATTCATTCACAATTTGAGGCCTTTTCAACTTAAGTAGCTTTTCCAGCATTTTTTCATGAAAGCTAATAGCTAGAACAACAAGGTAGGCAATAAATGAAAAAAAAATGTGTTTGTTTTATTAATAAATCAATATTTTACTGACCTTTGAGTTTTGAATAGAACTAGTAGCCAGTTAAAAATGTGACGTAGCTGAGTAACCACATTGACATACATCACAAATGTGTGCCTTCGCATAAAAAGACTATAATTATGTTTCAACCAAGAAGATTAATAAAACCATGACTTAGTTTAGTAATCGGATCTACATTCATTACCAATGTTTCCGCTTAAAAATACTAAGCCTATGTTCACGAAATAAAAATAAAAAAATTTCTTAATAAAAACCTATCGGACTTGTAAATAGCTTGACTTTTCATGACAATATATTTAGGAAAAATTACAAAGTCTGAAGGAACGAAGAATTATTAATGTTTGTATACAATTAAAAGGGGTAAATGAATTAACACTTAGATCTCAATTAATTTGTATATTTAGCTCAAAGCCCTTAGACATAGATTTTTCTTGTTAATGATTAGATATAACTTGTCAAAATGTATTCAAGATTAAATTTATTTCATGAAGTTAAAGCCATTATCTCATTATTGCATTGTGTGTTTCACGTATTTAGGTGTTTGATGTTTTGGTTGCTTGAGGACAAGCAAACGTTTAAGTGTAGGGATATTGATAATTGTGATTTACATTGTATTTTAGGGTTGAATTTGTTAGGTATTTAGTGTTAATTTGAGTGTTGAGTGTGTATTAATGTATTAAGGTGTTTAACTGTTTTTATGGGTTAGTATTTTGATCTTAAATGTTATATTTTTAGGTACCTTGATGTGTTTGTTAGTGCTTCAGGGTAAAAGGTGAAGAACAGAGAAGATTTGAAGAGTTTCAGTCCAAAGATATAGCCCACGATCATGGTACCACCACACGATCGTGATAGAAAGGGACAAGCTAGTAGCAACTAGGCATGATCGCCCACTTTGGGCCACAATAGTGGCAAAAAGGTTTAGGTGTTGCCATGATGATATGAAAACTCAAGTTTTGCAAGACTTTTTAGACCGTTTCAACCCCAAATTAAACCTAGAGCTTCCAAAATATAAATAGAACATTACAAGACAGAAGTAGATGCCTAGATAGTTATGCAAGAGAGCCTCACATCAGTCACATTTTGAGAAAAAATCTAGAGAGTTATTGAGAGATCGAGGAAGGAGACAAAGGAAGAGAGTCACGGAGGCGAAGCTTAACACGACATACTTCCCAAAACAAGTGGTTTCCCGTAGTCACTACCTCCACGAGTCCGTTCTGACAATATTTTTGTTTTATTTCAGCTTTATTAATGTATGAAATTGCAATATTCGTTGAGAATAGTTCCCATTAAATGTAGATTTATGTCTAAACTCACCTTCGGGATTTGTTCTTGATATTAATGAAGTTTAATTGATTGCATTTTTATTGATTTATTTTGATTTAATTTCTATTCTTAATAACTTGGTAATAAACTAAGAGGGTGAGTCGAGTGAAAATAATCAAATTGGCCTAACAAGAGTTAGGTAATTTGATAGATAAAAAATTTAATCAAATTGATAGAATCGTGTAACGAGAGATCGAGCATAGCTTCCTAGTAGGTTATTAGACAATTTTAGAACTAATTTATGTTTTGGGTCAATTGTGAATCGAGAGATTGTAACTCTATAATTTAAATTAGAGATTATAAATTAGGGTTAAGAATTATAACTCGAGAGAGAGTGATTCAGCCTAGGACTATCTAGACCCAATAATTTGGTAATTTCATAAAGAGCTTAGTTAAAATAATCAAATTGGACTAACGAGAGTTATATAATTTGATAGATAAAGAATTGGATCAAACCTGTAGAATCGTGTAATGAGAGATTGAGCATAGGTTTCTGGTAGGTTATTAGACAATTTTAGAACAAATTTAGGTTTTAGGTCAGTTCTGAATTGAGAGATTGCAATTCCATAATTTAAATTAGGGATTATAAATTAGGGTTAAGAATTATAACTTGAGACAGAGTGATTTAGCCAAGGACTGTCTAGACCCAACAATTCGGTAATTTCATAATCAATTAGGTCTTCGTTAAAGTTGAATAAAACCCCCTTTCTCTCGCTTGGTGGTTTCTAGGTTGATCTCAGATTGGATTGTGTGATTTGCTATTTTTTTACATTTCTGCACTTTAATTCTTGAAATTAATTATTTCTGGATTAGTTTATTTATTTAGAATTATTGTAGTTTAGTGTGACCTTAGAAATTAGGACTTTATTAGCCATCCTTGTGGGATTAATACCTTAGGTACTACGCGAACAACCCATGCGCTTGTAGATTTGACAAGGTTAACAAATATTAAAACTTAGCATACGTACCTTGCGATCATAACCCAAGTTGAAGTTTTAAGCTAAAAAATAGATGGATTGACAATGAATCCTCAACTATTCCAAGTAATGCAATGTGAGGTGTGCATACTAAAACATCCAGGTTAAAAATGTCAAGCAATAGAGCCCGAGCATATGGATTATATGGGGAATGATCCTAGATCCTTCCAATAATAAATAGAATCCAAGATGAAGAAATCACCCAAATTTCTTTTGGCGAATCAAAGGCAACCAAGGAATGACCCTCCATTAAGATTTTAGTAATACCAACCTCAAGAAAAGAAGCCAAGCTTGGAAGACATCATGACTATATTTCTTCAAACTTCATAAGTAACATTTCAATCCACCAAAACTTCAATAAGAAATCAAAATGCTTCTATACATAGCTTCGAAAATTAAATTAGTCAGTTTACAAAGCTAGTTCCTGAAAGACAACAAGAGAATTTCCCTAATACCACTGAGACAAATCATTAAAAAAGTATGATAGAAATAACCAAGAGTGGAAATGAGTTGCAAGAGTAGAATAACACCCCAATGAGAGAAGAGTAACACCAAGAGTCAAAGAAAAGCTAAAGGTAAAATTTCCTTCCAAAAGTTAAGGAATTTCGGCTTGCCACCCTTTAGCCTACCAAAGTGAAAAAAGATCATTAGGTGTTTTGCAAATTCTTGTCTATTGTAAAAATTCCAAAGTATTTGAATTTATTAAATGAGTTAAATGCAAATAAGAGGAAACTAGAGGATTTGGTGACCGTGGCATTAAGTCGAAGATGCTTGACAATAGAGAAAGCTACAAAACATGCTTAAAGATCCAGAAAGTTTTACTATCCCTTATCAAATTGGTAGCTTAAAAATAGAAAAGGCTTTATTTGACCTAGGGAATAGTATTAATATGATGCCTTATTCACTACCTAAGAAACTGGGATTAGGTGAACCAAAACCTACTAGGATGAGTTTACAATTAACAAACAGATCAGTAAAGTATCCTAAAGGTATTATTAAGGATATACTTTCTAAGGTTGATATGTTTATTTTCCCAATTATCTTTGTAATTATTGATATAAAGGATGATATAGAAGTACCTCCAATTATAGTATGTTGATATTAGTTATCATAATGACATATTTGATAATTCAGTTTCAAATATTATGCAGGACCTTTTTCTAAAGGTCCACCAAACCTGCTTCTAATTTAAGGTAAAAAGAATGATGAGAAATGCCCCACAAGAAAATCACAAGTAGCTTACTCGAAGGTTAAGGAATCCATGGTATGAAAGCAAAAACTTAATCTTCATAGGCCATCTTAATTATGCTTAGGTATGTTGAGCTAAAGATGATAAACAAGTTCCATTTTAAGCAATTTTGCAACACCAAATTGAATTTTTCTTACATTTTACATAGATTACACTCATATTTTTGGTATTTTTGCAAATTTTAGTGTTTATCCTTCCCCAAATCACAGGGATATGCAATTTCTTAAATTCAAGGTAAGTTGACTAATATGTGTTTAATTGATTGTATATTTATTCAATAACACTTAGTGATTAATGATACAAAAATGCTTAAGATATTTTCTTTGGTTCATGTATGGTTTTAGGCACAATTTGGAAGAAAAAGAGATAAAGTGAGTCAAAAGCAATATATTTGAGACATTTTACGAAGATTCACACGCATTTGTCTTTATGGAGCAAGAAGAAGAAGATTAAAAGCAAGAGAATAAAGAGATGGCTCACAACCATATATGGGCTTCATAGGCATGAGACATCTTTCACACCTATGCAAGGTGTCTCATGGTCGTGAGACACTTCTCACAACCATGAGACACCTATCACGACTGTGAGAGAGCAATCACACCCATGACTACTCTGCCACCTCACCCTGAAACCCTACATTTTTATATAAAAGCAACAATTTGGTGACGACAAAGACATGTTTCGTTTGGGAAATTTTTGAAAGATGTCGGTCAAGAAGAGAAGAGGGTGATAGAAGCTCTCATCTTTAGAGAGACCCATTAAGGGCTAACATCCCAACGTCAATTTGGAGGTGACATTGACACCGAAGAACCCGATTAAGCATTTCTCTCATTATTTTTTTATCTTTCTTTTAAGGATTGATTATGTTATCCTATGTTTAATGTTTGGGTGTTATGTAAGAATGATTGAATGTTCTATTTGATTGTTTTTATGTAAGAACCGATTGCTAGAATCTTCAATATAAATAGTAATTATTACGTTAAAATTTATTTGTAGCAACTAATGGTTTCGAATCATTAGGGATAACATAACCTAGGTTGAATGAACCAAGCTTGTATGGATGTTGCCTTGGCTAATTTGTTTTCCGAACTCCTAAAGTGGCTGTCCAATTAAATATAAAGAGCTTGTTCTAAATTGATCAATAGCTAGGTTTAATTAACACACTCTTCTTAATTAAATAAGACCTAAGGGAAAATCCGAGTTAACAAAGCTTATTGTTAACCTAAGATTAATTGTTGGTAGAAGAGGTATAAGAACAACAATTCAATCAAATATATTCAACCGTGTATAGGCCAAGATTGAACCATAACTGAGTTCCTAATGAATTCATGTTGGACCCCGATTTTAAGTGGAATTTAGAAATATTAAATGAACTTGAATGAGTGTTATTGTGTATATGTTTAGGT
>JAOSBN010000178.1:0-16989 GCA_027563595.1 Erythroxylum suave | reverse complement strand
TTGCATAATTATAAGCCAAAACTGCATCTATATAAGGTTGTATGGAAAATGCCACAACATGGACTGAAGTGCAATACTGATGGAGCTTCCTAAGGCAATCCAGGAATCAGTTCATATGAATTCTGCATCAGAAATGAAAGGGGAGACCTTGTTTATGCCCAGGCTTAGCAGATTGGCTTGGCTTCAAACATGGTGGCAGAAACAATAGCAATCCAAGAAGCACTGAAGTACTGTCTAGCTAATAACTTACATAATTTCATATTGGAAACAGACTCTTTAGTTCTGAAAAACATTCCCCAAGATGCATGGAAGATACCTTGGCAAGTTGTGGAGCAAGTGGAGCAGATTCAGCATCTATTAACACAATTGCAGGTACAAGTTATGCATACATTCAGAGAAGGCAAGTAGCTAGTAGACTTCCTAGCAAATGCAGCACTTGAGGCAGACAACCAGCTAGTATATACTAGCTTTGAATCATTGCCAGTGCTAGGGAGGAAGATATTAAATTTAGATAAGTCACAAATTCCATCATTGAGGATCAAAACAAGAAAGATTCAACCTACTTGATAATGGAGCAATCCCGTATTTTATGCTTTCAATTTGTAAAACCATCTCTATGCTCAAGATGGGAGGCAACAATTATTTTTCTTTTTGCTGATGTTATGAACTAGATTATTATTAATAAACTCTCAGGAGATAATGTCTCCTAAAAATTTTTGATTAAAAAAAAACGTGTTAGGGTTAACAGATCTCAAATCTATTTATACATCCACCATGCTTCTGCTGTAGATTGCACCCATATGCACCCACTCGGGAGTTAGACCTGTCGGAAACCCAGTTGTTTTGGGGACTGGAACCACAGATGTGTTTAATGTATAGCTCGCTCTAATACCACTTTGCTAACGAAAACATGTGTTAGGGTTAACGGATCTCAAATCTATTTATACAACTTTTTCGTTGATCTTGTTCCAATTTTTGTTGCTTTTGTTGGTCTATTTTCTTTTTCTATCCGATTTTCTAATTTTGTTAATTTTTTTTGTATTTCTTGTAAATAATCTTTTTGGTACTTATTTTTTTTTATCAATTGACTTACTATGTGTAATATAGTAGCCTATATTTGTGTTAATTCTTTAAGTTGTAATGTTAATTCTTTTTCTTTTCTTTTAATTCTTGAATATATTGAATTACGCTCATAGTTTATCTATAATATAAGTAGTTAATTCTGTTAATTGAGTTTTTATATTTTCTATTTCGGCTAATGTTTTATTAGGTAGATTAGTAAATTTAATATTTGGTTCAATCTTCCTTTCGGGTTCAAGAAATCAAATTAGTTGTGATAATCTTAATGATTGAGATCGTAAAGGATGGGAAGATTTTGATGAAGAGGGTTTATCTGAAAAAGAGTTTCTTTGTGTTTGAAAATTATTTAATGGAATAGGATATTGGATTGCAAGCAATGTTCTTAATTTTGTTCCAAAATTTATTCCTACTTTTGCTACATCATTAAATAATTGATCTAGATAAATTTTATCTGTATTTTTAAATTTGATACTATGTTGAGAGTTTGTTAATGCATAACTTATTTGACAAGTGACAGAAAAAGGATATTGTCCATTGACAAGTGACAGAAAAAGGATATTGTCCATTAGTCATTAAATCTTCTTTATAAAATTTATATGCTATAGTAATTGTATCATCTAAATTATGAGATTTGAGGGGAATTCTTAATTTTAAACAAGTATTAAATTTAATTTTTCCATATGCTAGATTTCCATTCATCATTCCTATTATTTGATCATTTAAATCTGTCATTCTTTCATCTACTATTGCAATTCGTATAGGAGAATTGATTCCTTCTTGAAATGTAGATTTTAAAAGAATTTGTATAGTAGAGAGATGAATATAACCAATTTTTATTCTTTTATCTTCTGGTATCTTCTGTAATTGTTTGGATAATTATTCTTGATTTATTAAATTAATTCAGATATGTCCATTACATGGATCCATTCTAATGGGTGTTTCATGAACTATTTTGCCAAAATAAATAATATTTTTTCGATCTAAAAATTGTTTGAAAAGTGATGATTGAATATCTTGTCTAGCTTTTAAATTTAATTGAGCTTTAGCTATTTGTTTTTGTTTATCATTAGATAATAGAGTGTTTATGTGGAATGTGTCTATTGATTATGTTAATTCTAAATTATCAATATCTAAAATAGTTGATTCTTGAATTTGTTTAGTCATGATGATTTATTTGATTATTAGTTAGTGTTCTATCTAAAAGTTTAATTCTTAGTCATTAAATTTATGTTGTTTTTGAGATAACTCTAAATTATATTATCTTTGATTGGTTGTAAAGCTCTACTATTAGATATAACAAATACTAGATAATTATAGCGATTTTCAAAATATTTAGATTCATCATAATATTGGTTTCTAAGTGATTTGATATATCGTATATGATATAATAGTTGTTTATATGATATAATAGTTGTTTATAACAAAAAGAATAGGTAGTTATTACCATGTTCCTGATAGTTTTGGCTAAACCAAGGCAAAAATCTATCTTTAGATAATAAACATTGTATATATAAATATCTTTGTAGTCTTGGGTTAAAACCCAAGTGGTATACTATATATAAGAAACTAAACAGATCATAATCTAATAAAAAATAACAAATTTCAATAAATTTAATAAAGATCTGTGTAAATAATAATGATATGAACATAGAACTTAAAATACTTGAAAATAAACATAATGAATTCATTCTGAGATTAGTCTATGAGATAATTTATTTCTTTAACAAATTCGTTTCTATTTTGGCTATTATTTCTCAAGATATGTTTAGATAGATATATTAATTGAGTAGCTTCAAGTGATAGTTGAAAATTATTATTAGCTTTAGCAAATTCGACATATTCTATATATTTTTGAATTTCTGGCCTATGATTTTCAGCTAATTGATCACAACTTCTGATTAATCATTTAACCATAGCTTTTGTTTCAAAATAAGTCATTAAGATAAGAAAAACAAAAGATTTATTATATGAAAAGTAATACAAAGATAAAGTACAAAGATAAAGAGTAAAAACATGAACAAGATCAATCTATCAGACACTTAATGCGCTTAATATACATTTTTCTAAGGTTGGTATTAAGCTTTTTGAGTTCAATACTATATTGAATCATTTTAGCTTGTTTGTTCATAGTGTCTGGAACTATGCGCTTGTTTGTTGTATGCATGATATCTGATGAGACGATGATCTAATTCAGGTCCTCTATCATAAGTTTCCTTGATTGAATTCTTTAATGCTTGTTTATTTTCGAAATACCCCATTTCTGAAAAATGATAACTGGATTTTAATAGATTTATGAGAATATGGAATAATTAAATTGAAATATAATATTTAGAATTGAGAGGTAAACATAGTGATGAAACAATAAAAACTTTAAGTTTATACCTGGTTCTCCTTTTGCGTTTGAAGCCTATCCATGGCAATTTTGCAAAGAGAAGTGGTAAGAAAATTAGAGCATTTTTTATTTCATCTCTTCGAAGGCGAATGTCTTGTGCATTATATAGAAGAAAAAAGAAGAAAAGGCCAAATAGACGACCGACAGAGAAGAGAATCCAATAAAGAAAAGGTAAAGTTAAAGGGACATAAAGTAAGATAAGAAAGATTGACTGAAAGTAAAGTAAAAAGAAAAGATTCCTACAGCTAAGCTAATGATTTACATTTAGTTGTTTGAAATGGCCTGAATTATTACTAATTACATCTGTTTTTTATTTTTCAACAATTGCTTCAAGAGAAGCAATGTCTTCTTGCTCCTTTGCTGTTGTGGGGCAGTATTTGCATTTATGTTGGAGATATCCTTGTAGTTGTTGACAAATTACATATTTCCATGAAAAGGAAAGATCGTGAAAGATTCCCTCCATTGTTGAAAAGGGTAGCAAAAATTGTTTAATAATTTGTAAAGCATCTGGTGTAATTGTTGTTCTATAATTGGAAATCATAACTTGATTCAATCCTTTGTAATTAACTTTGATGGTTGATTCTTCATTGATCCTGGCGCCTTAGATAAATACACCTTCCAGACATTGGAGGTTGAATTGATTAATGAGATCCCAGTCAAATGTATGCTGAGGTGGATCATCAATAGGTGGATATACTCCATTGCTAATTCCAATTGTTAAAAAAGCAATTCAGGATAATATGATTTCGACATTGGTTAGGGTGTCTTGTGTTTTGAAAATAGGATAGTTGCTAAAAATTTTGATGAATATTTCCCTAACAGCTTGAATAAATCCAGTGGGGAATTCAGAGAGTAGGTGCAAATTTGTAAGATAGATGGTATCAATGAGTCCATTTTGAAAAAATAGATAGGTAGTCAAAGGATTAGCTTATGGAAAAATAATTGCCTTGGGTCCATATCGTCCTCGGTATTGAGGATAATATTGGAATATTTTTTGGGCTTCAGTCCAAGTGTTTAAAGATTGGAAACAATCAGCAAACATTTCTAAAGTCAGTTTGCGGGCTTCAATTCGTAGAGCTTTTGATGGTACTGCATTGATTCAGTCCATATTAATGGGTTTTCCCAATGATTTCATTTTGGTGTTTAGAATGGGTTTTTCAAGAACTTGTTTATACTGGGGCTTCAAAGTAGGATTTTTAAATTCAACTAAAGATTTTTCAGCTTCAGTTATGGATGAAAAAACTTTTTTTTTTCAAAATACCTAATCGTCATGTGATATGTACAATGGCCTTATGCCATTCATCATATAGACCTGCCATAGGTTCATTGTAAATGACATAAGTCTTAAATTCAGCTATGTCCTTTTGTCATTGGGATCTAGTTGGACTCTGTGTTTGTGTTGGAGACAAAAGGGATCCAGTTGGACTCTGTGGTTGTGTTGGAGTTTGTGGATGGGTTGATGAGACTTGGGTAATTTGCTAAGGAGTAATAAGAGGAATTGTATTAATACTAGTAAAAGTTTTTGAAGGTGTGGTTGTTTTGACTAATGCAACAGGTGTGGTTAGAATAGCTGATGGTTGTGGTTCTTTAGTATTTTGTTTTAATAATAGAACGGTAGTTCGTAATTGATTAATGTCTTTAGTAAGTGTTCAAATTTTCTATTGCAAATTGGTTAGTTATATTTCTTTTCGGGCAAGTGCATCTTCGAGATTTAAAATGACTGTTTCCATTCTTTGGTTAAAATATATGCATGAAAATTGTGAGTAGATTTGATATATTGAATAGTAAAGTTATATTGGTTTAGTTTGAGTTTCCATGTAATTAATTGTCCTTGATTATAATTTGTTTTTATATTGCAGCGAATAAATCCGCATAGATATTTAGAATCTATTTGTATTTTGAATTCAACTGGTAATAGGTCAATAAGCCATTTGTTCAAAGTTTTGAGACAGGCTAATGTTTCCTTTTCATGAATCGGATATTTCAATTTGGCAGGATTGAATGTCCCGTTTGTATACTTGCAAAGTAGATAACTCTTTTGGTTGGGTGGTTTTGCCAAAAAGACAAACAACCCATGTATCTATACTAGCATCAATTTGAACCAGCAATGTATCTATAGGAAGATAATTATATAGAACAGGTAAATCCTTACACAATGTTTTCAATTTTGGGATAGCACAAGTATCTTCATTAGTCCAATTCCATTGAGATTTAGTACTACATTTAAGTTATAAAATTTTCCTTTCTTTGGCAAAGTTTTTTAAAAAACCTTGATCTGAAATATAATTTAGAATAACTAAAAATTGTTGAACATGAGTTCAATGTTTTAATTGATCAGGAAACTGATGAATTTTATTGAGAATATTTCATTGTAATTTTAAATATCCATTTTGGAATTCAATACCTAAATATTCGATATTTTTTTGTGCTAATTTTACTTTCTTTTGACTTAAAATTAATCCTTTTTCTTTACAATGCTGAAGGACTATTTTAACTTTTTTTCCAAATGATCCATTTTATCTTGATTAGAATAGATAATAATATCATCAATATATACAAAAGTAAATGCTTCTAATCCTTCTAAATTATTATCTATAAAGCGTTGATAAATGCTTGGTGCTTGTTTTAATCCAAAAGTTAATTCATTCCATTGATAATGTTTTTGTATAGGACAGGTAAAAGTTGTTAATGGTTTAGTATTTTCATGTAATCTTAATTGCTAATATCCAGATTTTGCATCTAAAGTTGGAAACCAAGTATGTCCTTTTAACTTATTGATAATATAATCATTTTGTGGAAGTTTATATATATAACCTATAGTGGCTTCATTTAGTTTTTTATAATTGATAACCATTCGATGTTTTCCTTGTTCACTAGAATTATTTACATAAAATGCTGGGGCTGAGTGTTTACTAGTACTTGGTGAAATTAAGTGTTCTGCTAATAAATCTAAACATTCAGTAATGAATTCGTTTACATCTTGTTCTGTGTAGGGTATATTATTTCGAATATTAACTTCTTGTGTAGGATCTTTTAGTTTGATTTCAATTAATTGTTGATTATGATTTTTAATAGGATCAAGAGGATTTTCACTGCAAACATTTTGTAATAATGTTTCTATTTCTAAGTGAATAGACATATTGTTGAGAAGATAGAATTGAAGATAATCTAATTTTGAAGTTAAGAGTTGTAATTTTTGATAATAGGTAGTATGATAGATAGGAATTTTAAGAATTATAGATTTTTTATTTATACTTTGAATTCCTGGAGTTTTGAATGTAATGTAATGTAAATATTGACAAAATGGATTATATAGTTTTAAGAAATTATTTCCTAAAATTATGGTAAACCTGATTCTTGTTGATAAATACTAAAAATGTAAATTTTTTGATGATAATACTATTATAATAACTTACATACCAAATTAATTTAAAACTCCCATCTGCTATACGTATTTGTAATGGTTTCTCAAGTTTTCCATGTAGTTAGCAATTGCTTAGATGCAACACAAATAGTAGCTTCAGTATCTATATATGCATTGATTTTTTTATTTTGAATTATCACTTAAATAAAGGTTGTATTCGGATTCAGTTGATGATTCTGTTTGTGATTCATAATAATATATAGAAGAAATTGTAGAATCTGTATTATAGTCAGATTCGATTGGTTCTAATTTTTCCTGAATTGTTGATTGTAATATGTTTAATTTTTCTTTATACTGTTCATTATTTTTATTTTTTCGTTTAGGAAAAGTATTTGTATAATGTTCTTCTTCTTTAGATAACCAACATTTAGAAGATTTTTTCTTTTGAGGGCAATCCTTTTGTTTTGGTTTAAACTATCAATATTTATATCTGCAAAAAAAAATTTATAAGGTCTAAATGGTTTTTTCTTATAATAATTGCGAGGATAGCGTTTCCATCTATATGACTTGTATGGTTTATAAAACTTTTTTCGTTTATATTTTTCAGAAGATAGCTTAGGTTCACAACCATTTTGTTGTGGAACTTCAGCATATTTAGAACAACATAATTGGAGATCTTTATGTTTTAATGTTTGCTTTAATTTTGTGTCAAAGCATTGTTTTGTTAAAATGTCATAAGTTGTAAGAATAACACCACCTAGATTATAAGTTATTGCTCGATTTTCTCCGTTTTCTTGAAATTTTGCTTCAACTTTTTGGTTCATAGGGTAAGGTTATTTTTTAATGGAAATTTGAAGATACATTTCTTGTTCGGGTTTGGATAATTTATAATAATATTTTTTAAATTCACAGATATATTCATCTAAATAACAGATATCATATAGATGCATATTATGCCATAAAGCTTTTAAGCGATCAGTTTGTGCTCCTTCTTGTTTAAATGAAAGAATATCTTTTCCTATAAATTCCTTATAAATTTCTCTGGAAATAACATGAAAAGTTTGCATATTAGTGGCTGCATTTTGATATATTGGAGTATTTTTAATTCCATCTTCATTATCTAATAAAAAATCTTGCACAATTCCTGATGTTTTATATATTATAAAATTCCATAATATGTCTTTATTTTCTAATTCACTAAAAGGTTTTTCAATTTGAATTAATAATTGTAATTTATTTGCCCATTTGTATATTAACTTTTCTATTTGTAATACACAATCAAGATTTAATATTCCATCAGGACTTAAAGAAATATGTTTTGGAGTATATTCAATCGGAGATCTTCGTATTTTTGATCCATTTTGATAATATCCATGTTGATTAATAGATTCATTAGTTTTCCATTAATATGAAGTTTGTTGTTCCTTTCTTCGTTGAGATTCGTTAACCCTAGTATGGTTATATTATGCTTATTTTAAATTATATATCAAACATGACTATAATAACCTTATTAATATGTTATTGATAGTTTTAAGTATATGATTAAATTTAGTATACAGGCATATACATGTAATTATATAAAATAAGTGTATATGTCGTATACCATACTAGATTTTATAATTTATTTATGTATAGACAAATATAAATTATACCATACTTTATAATTAATGCATAGAGGTAATAAATATGTCTATTATATAATACATTGTTCTTAAAAACAATGTATTATAACATATTTATTATAATTATATGTTATTGTAAACATTTATATATTGTATCATTTAGATTATACAATTATTACTATATATATTATTTGTAATTATATATGACTAAATACATTAGATTTACAGTTATTATAGTGTATATTATTATTACATATATAGATGGTAAATTATAATAACAGGTTGGTATCTATATAATAAATACACATTATACAATTTTAATTGATATATCTCTATTAATTAGATTTATAGAGATATTAATATGTACAATGTAATAATATACATAATATTAACCACCATTATTAATATTAAAATAAGGTATTTAATTGTACAATACATTATAAATTAAAGTACACTAGTATATGGATAAGTATTTTTGCCATTGTGGCACTAATTATATATATCCATAACATATAATTACATATAAATATAGGGGTTAACTATTTAAATATTTAATATATAATTATTATATAGTTAATTAATTCGTTATAACCCTAAACATATATAATATTATGTTTATATTAAGTATTGTTTAGGGTTTACTGTTTAATAATTTATTTAACAGTATATATTGATGTTTGATCATTAATATAATTATGATATTATTATATTTAACTATATCATTTATAACAATAATGTATTAATATTAATTATATAATATTTTAGTAATTATAATATTACTATTTATTAATAAATAGTATATCTATATGATAAGTATATGGTATTAGATATAAGTTGTATAATAAAATCGAATACTATATATATATATAATATTTAATTTTTATGTATAATATGACTAATGTAATTATGTATTCTAGTTTTATTACATATACTATATGCAATAACTATATATTATAAGTAACCGAATTAGTATCATATAACATATAATTAATAGATTGGTAACATATACCAATCTATTAATTATACGTTATATATGATATTTACTATTATTGTATATTACCATTAATATCATATAGATTAATAATAATAGTATTGTAATATATATTATGATTGTAATTAATTTAATCAAAGAAAGATAGGAGTTATCGGATAGGTTATGACACATAAATATTTAAATGTCTATATATAAACTGTATCTATACTTACACCCATCTTATAACACTTAAATCTATTAATTATATGTTATACATGATATTTACTATTATATTATTATATGTTAATAATACTATAGTTTGTATGGTTACATAATACTATGTTATATATTACTACCTATATTATATCAAGTATATATGTTATAAATATTATTATAATGCTACAATAATATATAGTATAGTATCGTAATTATAGTTAAATATTTAAATATAATGATAAATTATATTTACTTATACTTATACAAAAAATAGCATTATTAATCCAGACAAACTAGCAGATGTTGTACTTCTTGGTTTGATGAAGTAGTGGATCTCATAAACTGTAAACATGAGATGTTTAGAGTTAACATGTGGATGCTTACTAAGGGTTGTAAGTGCTTCAGATGACCCCCTATGAGATTATCATATTGATGATCTATCGAATATCAATGATTAATCTCGTCATAGCAATGGTGCAAATATCCTTAGATTTGAGGTACTCAAGGAAATTTGGATACCAATCCTAAGCTTTGACATCATTTCTTGTTACCTTAAGGCGAGGTCTCTCTTAGGGTGGTGATCGGGTATAGCTATTGATATTTGAAGGTAATTGGGTAGCCAATAAATGATTCACCACTCCTTATAGAAGAAGATGATACCCGTGGCCTTTTGTCGGGGTCATTACTCGAAAGTCTCTGGTAGGAGCAGTTATGTGTCATGAAGAGAGACTTTAATGACATATAGAGTAATGGGATCCTAGGACAAGAACTGACATCACTTGGACTAAAAGTGACGTAGTCAGTCTAGTAGGAGTTGACACATAGCCCATACTTTAAACCAAGTAGGGTATAGTATGGTTAAGGGATGAATTGCACGGTAATTGTCTATGGAAAGGTTTATAAGTTGGATAATTAACTATTGAAGAGTTCATGTGTTAATCCACTTATACTCCAGCAAATTGGAATCATCAAACCCTTCATGATTTGATTGAATTAAGAGTTAATTTAAGTGCTTAAAATAATTGGGAACCAAAGGGTCACAAAAATAAAAGATTGGATAAGAAACATATTGTGTATAGTCAAAGCTAAGTAGGCCACAATCGTGATAGAGGGCAACGATAGTGGTAGAAGGCACGGATAAGTACATATGTGTGAGTTCTTCATTCATGTACTCGAGGTCTTACGACTTCTTACACACATTAGTGAGTTGTTAAGGGCTCTAGAAGAGTCCTAGAGAGAGTGAGAATAGTTCTTGAGTTATCTTCACGCATGCAAGATAACCTTGAACCTACCTTTCATTTGAACATCTACTTGAATTCGTCAAGTTTGGTGTTCTAACACCCTTACACATTATTTCATCTTCCTTCTTTGCTTGTTCTTGGGTGATCAAGGAAAGGTTTGATGTTTGCAACAACCCAAACAAGGAGAAGAAACAAAAAGTAATTGTTTTGTTATTTCATGTTCTTCACATATCCTTGCATGCATATAAGATTCTGTGGTTTTTGGGTTGTCATGGTGTCAAAATCTTGATTCTGACACTTCCGATGCATATGGATGCATATGAAGCATGCAACCATGGCTAACCCTACAATATATACCTTAAACATAATATGGATATGTATAATAGATAATTACAAGTGAGTAATTATATATATAGTAATTATATATACTCACTTGCAAGTATAACTAATTAATACTATTATATATATATATATATATAATTACTCACTTGTAATTATAACTAATTAAGTTTAATACTATGTTAATATAGATTATAATTATATATAACCCAATTTTAGTAGTTATATATATCTCTATTATATAATTATAGTGTAATAACTAAGGGCTTATATATAATTAACTCATATTATATTATAATAGGAGTTATTATAATATTAACTATTATCAGTCTTACATATATCAATTATAAATCTAGAGTTATACAAACCACATGATACATAGTGAATAGTTAATTTAGTTATATAATAATTGATAGTCAACTAATATAAGTTTAATAACTTTGTATTAACATAATGGTTAATAATTGTATTAGTTATATAATTATAGTATAAAATAACACTTAGTTTGTATGGCATGTTATATATAATTCCTTTTCATTGTAAATGCAAATTATACATGGTATACACTTTTTAAATTATATGTAAATTTTAATATTATAACATTCATTTGATTATTATACAACAAATGAATGTTATAAGTAAATCAAAGTTTATCTTATATATATATATATAAACATGATATAGGATTATGTTATAAATATATTATTATTATAGTATTAGGGTTTTAGTTATGTAATTACATACAAATTCTATAATTTATTTAATATATAGTTATAATAATAAAATGTTATTACACATTATATAATACTTTAAACGTATAATAATATAATAAATTATAATAAACTAACATATTATGGTTAAATAATATAATTAATGGCGATCTATATTATGATCCAGATAATATCGAAAACATAAAAGAAGGAGAACATAAAATAGAACTTATCATTCATATAATTGAAAAATTAAATCAATTCAATCAAAGAGATAAATCAACATGAATTCATCATATATTTTTCAATCTATTATTCTCTGTAATTATATTTTAATTTCTTTTATTCGACTCTTTATTTCTTTACTCATTTAGTTCTCTTTTATTTGCATGCTTGTATAATTGCTTTTCCTTGTCAATATGAATTAATTGATTATTTTTATGCATTCTTTCTATACAGACAATGTACTTTTATTACTTCTATGCTATTTCAACATCTTTTAGATAAATTATTTAGTCCAGACATTGATTATCAGAATTTAGAATAAATATATGTCATCACATTATTATCATTACTATAGTTGTACTATCTATCAAACTTCTAATTGTTGTATCTGTCAACAATTAGAAAAATAGATAGAAGATTTTGAATATATGAGACATCATCACTTTATACAACTACAATATTGGATAAATCAATATAATTATCTTTGTACAATAATTACTAATATTCAATCTTTACAACCAATACAAGATGAAATAGACTCTGAAAGACAATTACATCACTTTTATACAAATGAATTAAGTAATTTTGATCAAATCCTTTCTAATCATAAATTACATAATCCTTGGCATTTATATGACTGAGTCACCTGAAAATACAAATAAGCAAAATATATTAGATGTAGATAATTTGGAATTACATGAAGCTTCAGGAACATTTCATAGAGATACCCTTTTATCTACTGAAAAAATAAAACAAATAGCTAAAACACAATTAGATCTAAAAGAAGGACAAGATATTTATAAAACTTCAATTTTTAATAAACTTATTAATCGTCAAAATATTATTTATTTTGGTAAAATTATTCATAAAACGCCTATAAGAATTGACCAACGTAATGGACACATTCGGATTAACTTAATAAATCAAGAACAGATCTCTAGACATCTACAAAAATTACCTACTGAAAAATGAAATAAAATTGGGTATATACATCTTTCAACCATACAAATATTATTAAAATCTACTTTTCAAGATAGAATTGACTCACCAATTAGAATGGCTATATTAGATGAAAGAATGAAAAATTTAAATGACCAAATTATTGGCATTATGAATGGAAATTTAGCTTATGGAAAAATCAAGTTTAATACTCGTTTAAAACTAGGAATACCTTTAATCTCTAAAGATTTAGAAGATACTATAACTATAGCATATAAATTTTATAATGAAAATTTAATGATTTCTGGATAGTATCCTTTTTCAATAACCTATCAAATAAGTTATGCACTTACAAACTCTCATCATAGTGTTGAATTTAAAAATATAGATAAAATATATATTGATTAACTTTTTAAAGACGTTGCAAAAGTAGGAACTAATTTTCGAACAAAATTAAGAACTTTACCTACTATTCAATATCTAATTAACACTAGACATTCTTTTTCAGATAATTCATCTTCTTTATTCAAAACACCTTTTATTAGATCACAATCATTAAGAATTGAAAGACCTCTCAGAATTAATAAATCTAAAGATATACCTATTACTAATCCATCTGCTATACATTCCACTATCGAAACCCTAAGAAATTAGATAATCTACAATCTCAAATCTCTGATTTAACATCTTATCTCAAACAAACGTTATGAGTATAAGCCATGAAATATATAATATCAACAATTAGAACATCAATTAATAGAATTAATAAAAAACCAAAATAAATTATTACAAATATTAAATAAATTACTCATTGAAAATAAAACTCAATCAAGAAATCAAAAATCTCGAAAATAGGATCCAAGGTCTAAAAGTGGTATCATGGAAGGAAGCCACCTGTTAACGAATGCAAGGATATAAAGAACATCAATGCAGTCATTGTCCATCTACCTCACAGAGCATCAAGGACGAATCAGATTCTCTTACCGTAATAATCGAAGAATAAAACAAAACAAGTGACAGCGATGTAGACATCAAAGTAGTCAAAAGTAGTCAAAAAGCAGAAGAATTTGCTTTTCCTGTATAGATAAGGTTATTATAAAAAGGGATCAAAAATACGAAAATATCCAATTGAATATACACCAAAATTTATTACAACTGGATCTGAAAATACTTTAAATATAGGCTATGTAGTAAATCCTGAAGAAGTAATTTTAAGTTGGACTAATAAAATACAATTATTATTACAGATTGAAAAACCATTTGGAGATATAATCAATAAGAATTCTTTATGGAATTTTGTTTCTTATAAAACTAGTGGAGTTGTACAAAAAAATTTATTAGATAATGAAGAATATTTAAAAAAATACCCCTCATTATAAAAAATCAATTACTAATAGCACAACATTTCATGCTATAGCTATTGAAATATTTGATGGAGATGGAGGTGGTGTTTTTAATACCTGATTATATTGAGGTCGAAGTTGTGGATGTTGATGTCTATATTTGGCTAAGGATTTTTTTGCTTCGAGTTTAGTTGCAAAACTCTTATGTAAAATCCCTGAGTGACTGGTAATATGTATAGCTGCTTTATGCCAGGCATCATAAATACTTGCCATTGGACCATTGTAAATGACATAGGTTTTGTTTTCAGAAAGATCTGCTTGTTTTTGAGGTTGTGATTGGGTAATCTGTTGGGGTGTGATAAGTGTAGGTGAACGTATATGAATGGAATGTATTACCATTTGGATTAAAACAAGCACCAAGTATTTATCAACAATTTATGGATCAAAACTTAGAAGGATTAGAAGACTTTACTTTTGTCTATATCGATGATATTATTATTTATTCAAACCAAGATGGTATCAGAGCTTGAGGTATTCCATCATGTCGTCGATTCAAATCCCAACACCAACTGGGAATGGAACACCACTATCGTATGGGAGCACTAGCGGAGGGTGGTGGACAATTCTTAAGAATTTGGGACCGTTAACCTTAACTCGAGTTTTGGTTAGCAAAGATATCTAAAATTACAACCCAATATTTTACTAAAAATACAAAATTTTCCAGAACAACTTAATAATAAAATTCAAGTACAACAATTTCTTAGCCTTTTAAATTATATTTCTGATCAAGAATTCTTTAAAAATTTTGCAAAAGAAAGAAAGTTTTTACAACTTATTGCTAACGAAAACACGTGTTAGGGTTAGGGTGGAACCAAATCTTATAAGCACCTACCATGCTTCCGCAAAAGCTCCTGGTTGCTTGGGCGATTCGAAACTAGAACCATAGGGATAACCTGTAAGCTCTGATACCACTTTACTAACGAAAACACGTGTTAGGGTTAGGGCAGAGCCAAATCTTATAAGCACATAAGAGTTTTGCAACCAAACTCGAAGCAGAAAAATCCTTAGCCAAATATAGACATCAACATCCACAACTTCGACCTCAATATAATCAGGTGTTAAAAACACTACCTCCATCTCTATAAAAAATGCAAACATTGGGAAAACCCATCAATTTAAACAGAATCAATGCAATCCCTTCCAAAGCCATTCAACAAGAAGAACGAAGATTAACTTCCAGAATGTTCTTTGAATGTTTTCAAAACATAAATTCCTGGACAGAAGAGCACAAAAAATTCCATTACTATCCCCAAAATCGAGGACGATTTGGTCCTAAAGCAATTATCTTACCCAAAGCAGACCCATTAACCACTTATTTACTCTTCCAAAGTGAACTCATCGACACTATGTACATACTCAATACTCAGATACTATCTGAGTTTCCTCTTGGATTTATTCAAGCAGTCAAAAATTACAAAGATTGGTTCGCCAAAGATAGAGAGATCTACATAAAGGTTTGGAGCAGTTATCCAATTTTCAGAGCACAAGATACAGTTCAAGATGCAGAAATTATTGTTTCCAAAATTGCATTCCTCACTATTGGGATCAACAACGGTTCCTATCCACATATTGATCTACCACCAAATCATCAAGTGGATTGGGATCTAATTAATCAATTCAATCTCAATTGTATGGAAGGAGTTTACCAACAGCTATTACAACTCGATTCTGACTCTATGGTTCGAGTTAATTACAAAGGATATAATTTGTTAATGATATCAAATTACAAGGAACCAGTTCAAAAGGAGACACTTCAACTAGTCAAACAATTATGCAACCTTTTCATCATCTAGACGGTATTTTTGCCACATTAAATCATTCATGGAAGGAAGCCATCTGTCAACAAATGCAAGGATATAAAAAACATCAATGCAGTCATTGTCCATCTTCCTCACAAAGCATCAAGGACGAATCAGATTCTCTTACCGCAATAATCGAAGAATAAAACAAAACAAGTGACAGCGATGTAGACATCAAAGTAGTCAAAAGTAGTCAAAAAGTAGAAGAATCTGCTTTTCCTGTAAATTATTACTTTACTTTTTACTGTTTAAGTACTTTTTACTGTTTGCTTTAAAATTGTCGGCCATCTACTGTTGGCCAGCTAGTTTTAGACTTTTGTCTTTTTCTTTTTTTCTTGTCTATATAATGTAATCGTCTCAAGCCATTTAGGCATAGCTAAATAAACCTCTTTCTTTCTGCATACTCTCTCTCTTCCCGCTTGCTATCTAGCCTTAGTTGACGTCTCAGCTCAGGGAAATAAGGTATGAAGTTAAGATAATGTTGTTTAGTTATCACCTTTTAATTATCATTCAAATCTAATATTTTTAGTTATTCATCTTACATTTCATTGTTATCATTCTCAGTTCCAACATTGTTGGACCCCGATTTTTAAGTGGAATTTAGAAATATTGAATGAGTGTTATTATGTATATGTTTAGGTATAAATGTATTTATACTTAAAGGAAAAATGATGAGGAAAGAATTG
>JAOSBN010000177.1:38492141-38521151 GCA_027563595.1 Erythroxylum suave | reverse complement strand
AGTGCAATTTAAACATTAATTGGACAAAAAGTTTAATAAATTATGTATCTAAAATCAACATAAAATGCCCATTAACAGTAAGGGCAAAGTTTCCTCCCCATATATCAATATGCTGCAAATCAAATATAGAATAAGAAGTAGTTACTAACAGGAAATGACAAACGTTTTTGTTTAGACATATAGCAAACATCACATGGATCAATAGATTTACAAGAAGGAATCAACATCTTTAGCCTAGGTAAAGAAAGGTGTCCTAATCTATGGTGCCAAAGGACACTGTTATCAGCATTATCTCTAAGTGTAGACACTGCAGAAATAATAGCAGAACTAACGACAGAAGTAGAACAATTAGCTTGAAGCTTGTAGAGGCCATTGGAATTTTCAGCAATTCCAATCGTCCTCCATTGAAGGATTTCCTGAATAAGACACGCATTAGTAACACTAATACAGCAACAATTAATATTAGAGGTCAACTTCCCAACAGAAATAAGATTAAAAGTGAAATCAGGTACATGTAAAACATTATGCAAAAATAAAGAGTCATTAAGCTTTACAGTGCCAATGTGTGTCACCATAACCTTAGCATTATTTGGTAGAGAAACGAAAACATGATGAACAGGATAAAATTGAATGAAAGAGTTTAGATTACAGGCTATATGATCAGTGGCTCCTGTGTCTATAACCCATTCATTAGACTTATTACTGTTTACTTGAAGCACATTTAAAGAGAAATGTAAATCAGAAGAAGAATTGATACAAGGAATACCAAAAAAAGCCATAGAGTTTGAGGATGATTGAGCCTGAACAGCATTCACATGATGTTGTGGTAGCAACCCCATCAACTAATCATACTGTTGTTTAGTTAATTGAAAAGTGCTGATAGGTTGCTTAGTTGAGCCAGAAGCCAAGGAAGTTGTAACATCCGTGGCTTCAACGCAGTTAGCATTGAATTTCTTGAAACTGGATTTATAACCAACTGGATACCCATGTTTCTTGTAACATTTCTCTATGATATGCCCTTCTTTTCCACAATAAGAACATACTGGTCGTTTCTGGTTGTTAAACTTCTTGACAAAACCAGAAGCTTTGACAGCTAAAGCATTCGTTTTTGGGACGTGAACAGTAGGCAAGATTTTTCGTTCTTGCTGAACTACTAATGAAAACGCCTTGTTAATTGATGGCAAAGGATCCATCATTAAGATTTGAGACTTGACATGATCAGAAGAGTCATTTAAGCCTTTCAAGAAAATTAGCACATGATCGGCTTCATAATACTCCCTTATTTTTCTGTATAGGCTGCAAGAACATTGAACAGTACAGTTGCATGTTGGAAGAGGTCGCAGAATCATCAACTCATCCCACAAGATTTTCATTTTAGTGAAATATTCTTGAGCAGCCATTGAACCTTGATGTAAACTGTATAACTCCATCTGCAGGTCACAAACTCTGAAGAAGTTGCTTTGAGCAAATCTTGATCGCAAATCATTCCAAATTTCCAAAGCAGGCATGATAGATTGTGCTATTTCTGGAGAAACCGAATGAATGATCCAAGAGATAACCATGTTGTTGCATCTTTGCCATGCCAAGAAATTTGAATCAGATGTGGCTGGGACATCAATCGTGCCTTCAACAAACTGAAGTTTATTTTTAGAGAGAAGCGCCATAGACATCGCACGATGCCACTGATGAAAGTTGTTGCCATTTAAAACTGAAGACACCAAGACCAAATTCGGAGATTCATTGGCAGAGAGATAATAAGGTGATGCCGTGTTTTCTTTAGGCTTTCATATGGAAGAACCCATATTCCAGGCATTGGTTGCCACTGTATTACCAAACTAAAGAAGTCGACTAATCAAATCAAAGAAAAAGCAAGAAACTTGGTTGACTAGCATGAAAATGCTAGAAACTAGAAAGAAGTGCGCGGAAACTTAACGTGTTTTGCTCTAATACCATGACAAAAAGTAAGAGAGAATAGCAAGAGAGAATCGAGTAGAGCAAAAATTCTTGATTATCTTTTATTCATTGTATCAATTCAATATATACAAGCTGTGAATAAGTAATATCTAACTAACTTTCTTATTCTTGATTAGCTAACTGATAACTAACTTTTATCAGTACTATTCTAACAAAATTACAAACCCAAATTCTAGTTTGTTGTATGATTACCTTGTCGTTTCAATGTGAATTTCTCCTTGAAAGTCATGTTCTATCAGCCTTTGTTATTCTTATTTTACTTTTTAATTGCTTTTCTATTCAAGCTGTGCGAGTGACATGATGCTATTAAATTTTTTCTAATTATAATCAATCGCGATATCAATCCACAAAGCCAAAATTAGTTCGTGTATATTACACTTATTCATGTATTTATAGAAATAGTTGATTAATTTGTAATTTAGTAAAATGTCAAATAAAGAATAATACTGCTTTAATGTTGAAAAGAGGGTGAAATTAAAGAAATAAAAATAAATAAAATAAGGTCAAAGAGAGAGCAGAGCAACAGTGAGCGTTGAAGGGGCGGAGCAGGAATGGCAGGTGAGAGATCAGATAAGGTGCTCTTTTCCAGTCCAAACCCATTCCAATAAAAACCCAACTACTTTTCTGATTTTTCCCTCTCCCTTTCACTACAGTTAACAAAGATAGGGCAAAACCCAAACAATTTCGTATTGTTTCTGGTCAACCCAATCCTGATCTCTCCATTCTTGTATTCTCTCTTCCCCTTCAACCAATATAGAGCCTTACAACTTTGTTCCAGAATCAATTTGGTAAATCAACAGTACACGGAGCAGTAAATATAATACGAGTATTATTTCTTTAGATAATATTATCATAAGGAATGATATGAATGAAGCCGTATATGTATGTATAGATGTACTCGAGTAATTTGATAGGGTTTATATTGGCGGTGGTATCCAGTGCCTTTATAGGCTCCAGTTTCATCATCAAGAAGAAGGGTCTCAGAAAGGCCGGTGTCAATGGTCCTCGTGCTAGTAATTATCTTCAAACATCTTCTCTTCTTGTAAATATGAAGTTTTACTCTCTTTTCTTTTTTTGGTTGTTAAATGCAAGCTTCAATCTTTTCTTTCTTATTAAATTGCGTGTATGTTCTCCTTCTATAGGTGTCGGAGGATATGGCTACCTGTTGGAGCCCCTCTGGTGGATTGGCATGCTCACTAGTAAGCATATCGCTCGGAATTCTTTTTTTTCACTATTTATTAGTTTCACAATGATTCTTCGATAGAAATAATGCATCTGCTCACATTCCCTAATCTTCCCTCTTTTTTTTTTTTAAAAAAAAACTCTTTGATGGAAATGAACAGTGGTTGTTGGAGAAATTGCTAACTTTGTGGCATACATTTATGCTCCTGCTGTTCTTGTGACCCCGCTTGGTGCATTGAGTATCATAGTGAGGTATTATTGATTTATGCTTTACTGCTTGTTTGCGTATAATACGTGGTTTAACTACCAATGGTTTTGAACCACCTATCCAATTTGTTCTTCTGATGAAGTGTGTACACAACTTGGTAGTGCTGTACTAGCCCATCTTTTGTTGAAGGAAAAACTGCAAAAAATGGGAATGCTGGGTTGTCTTTTATGCATAGTGGGTTCCACGATGATTGTGCTTCATGCCCCAGAAGAGCGATCTATTAAATCTGTTGAAGAAATCTGGGTTCTAGCTACCCAGCCTGGTATTCTACTTGCAATTTTCTTTTTCTCTTCTTTGCCCCTTTCTATAAATTTTCGCTTCTTATTGGTTCGGCGTGTATTCTTGTCCAGCATTTCTTTTGTATACAGCCTCTGTCATTGCTGTAGCATTGGTACTTATTCTTTATTGTGCTCCCCGCTTTGGCCAAACAAACATCATGATTTATATAGGAATCTGCTCTGTAGTTGGATCATTGACGGTGAGCAATTTGTCAATTATGTTATTAATTTCTTCCTATGACTTGTCTAGTATGTAATTGATTTATTACTATTGGCTTAGTCTGGTAGAAATAGTTTGCTTTGCTTTGAGAACTTCCACTTTTGATCTGTTATGAGACCCCAGATCTGATCTTCAGATCGATTGGTATTCCACTTTGCAGGTTATGAGTGTAAAGGCCATGGGCATTGCAATAAAACTGACAATTGAGGGAATAAATCAGGCCAAATACTTCCAGACATGGATTTTTACAATGGTTGCTGTAACCTGCATCATCATTCAATTGAATTATCTGAACATGGTTAGTAGCTTAGTGATTATGTGAACTCTCCCATGATAGGATTAATGATTGAATCTATTAACTTGGCCAAATATGCTATCACTTGTATGATTGCTCTACTATATCTTTGAAATTTGCTAAGCAACTCAGTGCAGTTTTGTTTAAACTAGAATTCTCCATTTCAAGCTTGTTATTAAGCTCCTTGTAGATTGTGTTTCTGCCTCTATTGCTCGACCAAGCTTCGGTTTGATTTGTCTATCATCCATTATCTCTCTCAACTGATGGATTCATAGAGGAATTTCAACAATGGCCACATAAACATTTGAAGGCCTAGGAGTTTCACCAAAATCTTGGACTTTTGGCAGTTAAATGCATACATAATCAATATCTATGAGTGCCTTTGGAATATGTACTATCTTAGGAAACTTTGTGATTTTGATTTTTAATGTGATGGGCTTGAATGATCTGGGTTTTTGGTGGTCGATTATCCTAACAAAAGAGGTTCCAACTCCAAGTAGCATTGGCTGCTTCTTTTGGTGAAGCCAACTAAGAATATGAAAAATGATGGTTGAGATGATATCTTGAGGAATAAAAGCCCTACTTTGGTCTAACATTTTTTTTTTCTCTCAACTGAAAGCCCCTTTTCTGCTTAATAATCATATTTAGTTGATTTAATGAGGAGATTTAGTTGTGGATGGAATTTGTGACTAGTGCTTCACTATTTGAGTTTATTGCGTTGTGTGTGCTTGAGTCTTAATTACTAAAAAATTATATTTCAATATTTGACCAAATTATGCTATCCAAGGTTTGGATATTAAAATGTTTCACCCCCTGAAGTTCATCCAATATCCACCTTTAGAATCCGAAATTTACCCTTAACTATGCGAGCATTGACCTGATAGTAATCCACATAAAAACGTTATGAGCCATCTTTTTTCTTGACTAAGAGGATTTGGAAAGAGAACAGGGATCTGCTTGGCCAAATGATCCCTTGTTGTAGCATCCTAGGTACACAACTTCTGAATCTCATCCTTTTTAAAATGTGGGTGCTGGTAAGGTCACACTACAACTAGTCCTGACCTACGTTTGAGAGTGATGAAACTATTGCACTCATGACTATTTGGCAATCCGAAAGGTTCCATGAACAGGTATGCAAACTTGGCTAGTAATTTATCCAAGATTACTATAGTTGAATTTTTTCCTTACCTCAAACTAAGTCATAGTTATGCCTCCAGAGGTTGTCCTTGCCACAACACGTCCTTCCCTTTTAGGACAAACTTCATAGTCAAGGAGTTGAAGTCCCAAAAATCAAACCATGAGTGCAAAGCCATTTTACTCCTAAAATCACATCAAACCCCTCTAATGGAATAGCATAAAAATCAGCCTGAAAAATGTCATTTGCAACTTGAAATAGTATCAACTTATAGTTGCCGATGCTAGTTGCACGTTCCTCCTTTGTCACATAGACTTGCAGCCTTGGTCTTTTCTACTCTTCTAGTCTCAAACTTGGTATTGAACCTTCACACAGATAGTTATATGTGTTGCTTGAATCTATTAGCATTGAGATAGTAACTTCTGACAAGTCTGCTCACAAATGTATGGTGGGAGAATTGTAGATCCCACTAATGGTATGTAGAGAAGTCTTAGGATATTCTATCATGTCTTTCTTTGATTCACTTTTCGCATCTGGAACTTCAATCCAGAACATCCTTTTACATTTGTGTCATACTGAATAGGATTCATCACAGTTGGAACATTGTCACTTGGCTCTCCTTTCTACCACTTCTACTTGTCTTAGTCTCTTGACAAACGGTGCAGAAGGGCCTACCCGATTGGTTTCGTCATTAGTTCCCCTCCCTTTGCATTAAAGCTCTTGATAGTGGAGATAACATACTTGTCAGTTGATTTGGGAGTGGGCGAAGTCATGTTGGTTTTCGAGGTTATGATTCCCTAGCAAAACCTTTGCGTACGCTCCAATGCCCGAGTCATATTCATGGCAATTTTGAGTTCCCTAGTTGCTGCATCTCAATGTTAATCTTGAGTTCTTCTACCAACTTAGCAGTAAAGAGGTCTATTTGCTGGTGAGGTTTAAGATCAGAAGCCTTGGCAATAACGATTGGAAGTGGTGTTCATATTCCTCTAATGACTTGGTTTGTTTAAGGTTGGCTAGTTCTCCCAAGGGTTTATTACTCATAGTTGGCCCAAATCTCATGTGACAGGACTCTTTAAAGTGCCTCCAATCTAGTTTTGCCTCCTACTACTCCATTTAGTCAAACCATAGTTGTGCCTTACCCAATAGATGAAGCGTGGATAAAGCCCAACTTGTCTTCTTTAGCAGTCTTTTGATTGACAAAGAATTTTTCACGTTGTTTCAGCCACCCTAAAGGGTTGTTATTGCCATCATAAATAGAAATTTCATCTTGGAGTATTGTGGCACAATGGATCCCCCCAAATGCGATTTAGATTTGTCTTCCAAACTTTCGTTTTGGCCCTGGCTATCACTACCTTGCCCCTTTACATCATCTCTAACATAACCCTTTGCTGCTCCCCAATTCGAGAAGGAAAGTTCTACCATCTGCTCTTCTAATGAACTTTGCCTAGCCATGTGTTCCATAAAAGAATCCAACTTGGCTGCCAAATTCTTTGCATCACCCATAACACTTGACTCTGATATCAAAGTGTTTTAAGCCTTAGCATAGGATCTAGTCACAAGTTTAGACATGGAAGAATCTTTCTTGAGATTTATAATGAATTTGGAGAATCAGACTCGTCCTTGACAGAGCCCCTCTATGGCCAACTTGTTGAGAGAATAATTGCTTCCTTTTATTAAATACTCAAAGCCTTTTTAAAGGCTGTTAATAACAAGAAGACATCCTAATTATAGGATCTTAACTAACCAAAGAAAGAGATCTTAGATTATAGGATCTTAACTAAATAGAAAGTTTAACAGTTAAAAGAAACACAATAAAACACTAATTGGGTAAGCTAGGCTGCATCTACTATTGCTACCTTCCTTTTTTGATATTGTTGTCCGACGAAAGCATCCACATAAGATCCTTAAATCTTTACCCAAAATCTTTGGAAAATTTAGAGAACTTGAAATTATTTAGAACACACATTGTTTAAGTTACATCTTTCTTTCTCCAAGAGTTTACTTCATATTTTTATGCACCGAGTGATTATGTTTCTTATCCTAACTCATCTTTCCTTCTTTGTCTCTGCAAGCCCTGCTCTCCTTACCAACGGGAAGGCTCATCGCAACCACTATACAACCCCTAGTTCTGGTTTAGATTGCTTCATATTTTCTCATGTTCTCACTAGCATGCTATGTCATTCTTACCAAGCTTTTATGACCAACTATTTTGTGGGGTGATGGCAGGATTATAAAAAAAGTATTGTATTCATATGAAAATACATTTATTCTTGTTTTATCTTTTTAGGGCTATTATTTTTAGATTTAAGCTTTTGCAGAATTAGTTAGACCAAGTTTTTTTCCATCAACTTTAGATGAAGATGAATGTAATATAGAATCAACCTGAGCATCACTAATTCTTATTGCACTCTTACTGAGTCATCAAACCACTGTTACCCACAGTGAAAGTATATTTTCTACTAGTCCAATATGAACTGTCATCTGATTATGCTACCATTGTTGCAGGCATTGGACACTTTCAACACTGCAGTTGTTTCTCCTATTTATTATGCCATGTTCACGTCTTTTACTATTTTCGCTAGCGCAATAATGTTTAAGGTATTATTTGCCAAAAATAATAATAAAATAATGTTTTAAATTTTTTAAAAATATGTTCTCCAATGTGAAGATTATTCTTTATTTTCTTATTCCTCTTGGGGATAGGGAAAACACTTGGAAATAAACACAAGATATCCGATTATATGTTTGCTTTTTTTTAGGACTATTCTGGTCAAAGTGCAAGCAGCATAGCATCAGAGCTTTGTGGATTTATTACAGTCTTATCTGGGACAATAGTGTTGCATAGTACCAGGGAACCAGATTCACCTTTCCTATCAGGTATTTGTCTCATGCATTTATAACGGGAACATTGATCATTTTGGTTACAATGTGTATGCAATCTTATGTGAGATAGAAGCTATAAAAAAAATGCACTATGTGAGATAGAAGCAAAAAAAAATGCACGTGTTACTTTATGCAACTTCTGGGATGTTTATGAATTGTCCGAGTGGCTAGCAGGGTAAATACCATGATCCAAGTTTGAGAGAAACATAACGAAATCAACAATATATTTGGGGAAGGCAATGACTTCATGATGAAGCTTTCATTTTTAGTAAAGAAAGAAATAAAAGCAGATATTTTTGGTGTGAAAAACTTGAAATCTTGATTGAACTCAATTGAACTTAATTTTCTAATCAATTGTTGATCGAGTGAATTTTGTCTGATAAATGGTTGTTGAGTTGAGGGTTTCTCATAGTTTGTGTAATTTCTTGGCATTTCTTTTGGATGTGGATAATTGTCGAGCACTGTATTGATAACTTTAATCTTTCTTTTTTCTCACAGCAGTAGTTATCATGCGTCTTTAGGAACTGGAAATTATCTTTTGAATAGCTATGGGAAACCAGTGCCTATTTGATGTGATTCAAAGAATTATCAATGCACATCTACCCTAGTGCAATAGTCTTTATTGTTATTTACTTGTATTTCTCTTGGATAAATATTCTTTTTAGAGGAGATATAATTAAATCCAAACATCTAAAAAATTAATAAGTTAAGGTATCATCACAAATAGATGATAAGATCTAATTAAAATTGCATGATAGAATTTCTTAAGGAAATCACCATTAGATATGTCTCTAAGATCTATGTCTGGAAACTCCTGAGTCTAAAAACCAAAGGAGAGGAACAAGCACAATGCAATTTTTGGGTAGCTAGCTTGTATTGTTCTTTCTTTCCAAATACACTTGATTACCTTTCTTATGCTTTAATTCTGAAAGGAGTTGACCGTTAAGTGTAGAACAATAAGAATGCAGTTTTTGACGTCATTTAGTGATATGAGATTATTATATCATTTTATTTCTTTACTTAAGCATTAAATAGTTATTACATGTGCCACCAGTTTACTGGCCATTGTAGAAGACATTACCCAATTGTTATTCCAATTGGTAGCATCGGGATGACAAACTAACAAATCCATCAAATAAAATATCAGCTTAAATCCCTTCTTTTCTTTCTTCTAGCTTCTTCTTGATTCTTATTCTTGCGATACTTAAGTGGTAATATTTTGGTATTAGAGTACAATTGTGGCACCTCTATTCTATGGTGAATTAATTTCATTCAAACACTGAGTTCGGAGAGCTCATGGACAAGAGATGTGATGCATGGAGGACTTTCAAGAGTATCAAATGCAAGAAATGCATGCAGCCCAAATGCAGTTACAGGAAATACAATTGAAATATAGTTGAGATGAGATCTTTACGAATTGTTCGAACAATAGGTTTTAATGCCAAAAACCTAATCATAATTGCATTTACCGTGTGTTGTGGGTGAAAGATTTACTAATGCAAAAGAGCTCAGAGTTGATGGAAGAAATAAAAGAGTTCAAAATAGTCAACTACAAGCTTTAATTTGGTGCGATGAAGAGTGAGAGTTGAAGTGACAGCAAAGACAACAAGAGTTGAAATTTAGTTTATGCTAGGTATTAATTTAGATATGTTATCCTAGTGCAGTTCTAATTCTATTCACTAAAATGGATCCTTATTTAGAAGGTATAAGTGTAGTTTTAATACTTACCTAGTTGTGATCCTATTTCAGTTCTCCTACTTAAATTTTCTTCATTGAAGTCCTATGCATAAACTCCTCGTATGTCCCATGGTTAACACAAATCCCCTGTTGAGATATAGAGAGGCCAACAAGCAGACAAAATCCTGATATTACTATATTAAAAGATGAAAATGTGGGTGAACTTGGATAACAAAATTCAAGCAGGATAAATATAACAATAATTACCAAGGAGGAATGAAAGTGGTTGCCCCATATTCAGAAAAAATTCAAAGAAAGTCTAAATGAAGCTAGCAAACTCCAGACTTTTTATGGTTTTTATCTGAGGTTCTCTAACTGCTACAAGGATTTAGTATCTATCATTTTCATTATTAAATTTCATCTCCTATATTGTTGGTGCTCTTTCATTATCTTTCTGCATTTCGGGTTTGGCCTTATTAAATTTATCGATTTTGTAGCAATTAAATTTAACCATCTTGGATTGTAAGATTTCCGTTCACCCAACCAAGGGTTCATTGCTAGATAAATACTATGCATGCATACACTATCTGTCCAAAGGGAATAAGACACGCTGAATCTTGGTGATATAAGTATTTTAATGCTGTACAGAAGTAAAGTGTGAAAATTTACTGATAATTTCAAGCATGCAGATCTTTATACGCCATTATCACCAAAAGTGTCCTGGTATATCCACGGAAATGGGGAACTCTGGAAGCAGAAGGATGAAGATGAATCACCGCCGAACTTTGTCACAATTCTCCGACAAGATCATTTCAAGTAAATAGCATATTGTTGTGGCAGAGAAGCTTGTTTTAAAATCCATACGCTGGTGCAGGTGAAAAGCGTATGGTAACTTTTTGTTCTGAGGAAATTCTTTGTAATTTTTCCCTCTAGACTTTTTAAAGTCAGGATAAGACATGGTACTTTTCCTTTTTTCTTTTTTCCTTTAGTCTTTTGATTTTCCAAGTAGTATTTCTTTCCATCCCATTGTACAAAGTAGGTCCAGATTTTGGCTTGCTGATCCAGAAGGGGAGCTACTCATGGTAGTTGGGTACATGTAATTTGATTCGGAAAATGTTGTATGAATAAGTGATGCAACAGAATTCAGTTATTTCTTGTGGGTTGAAGTTGGAACGTAGCATAAACCTTCACTGCTCTTGATTGATAACGGCATGCGTCGAAGATGACTCCTAACTTATTCCAGAAATATAAATCATATAAAACGCTTTAAAGAGAGTTATTAAGTCAAAACCACAAATTAATAATTATTTTTGAGCAACAAGATTAGATTTTTATAATCAAATCTGATTGAACAGCAGTTGCAATGAAAATTTGTATTTACATTGCAGCATCATATCAGATTAGCTATTTATGTCCTTCCATTGAGGGTGTGAAATCTGAATTATTTTCTATGTGGGTAGAAAATGCAATTTTGCATATAAAATATTTTCAATATTTGACTGCCGCCGAACTTTCTGAAAGCTGCCTGCCTTCGCGGAAGAGGAATGTGAAGACTTTGTCTGCTCCGTTCTCAGAAGACCACAAAAACTTTGACCCTTTCTCCTCATCCTGCTACCTAACCTCTCTTTATTTCTTCTTTTTCAATGATTTCTTTTCTGATGTCATTAGAAGAAACAAACACAGTAACTAATATTCAAAATGACAATTAAAGTTCAAGCCTTTTGACGGCTTCCTCTGCTCTTCTGTCTTGGTCTCATCACAATTAATCAACTTGACAACCACAACCGCTGCAAGAACCACTGCTTTCCGTCTCCCTCATCATCATCGTCTCCTACTTGTTCATGCCGTTCTTCTTCTTAGTTGTGCTCCCAACAAGTATGTATCTTTCTTATTACATCTGGTAGTTAATTCAATTTGTTTCCTGCTTTTCCGAATATCGTCCTCCCATTTTATTACTCACCATGTTATATTAATAACTCATCTTCTTGTTGGAATTGATCATATAAAGTTGTAAGAAGCAACTAAGAGGAGGAAGAAGAAGGAGGACTAATGGCGGGTGCAAAGAAAGCGGCAGAGGCTGCTATAGAGGCCATTGGAAAGGGATATGATCTGACCGTTGACTTGAGGCTAAAATACTGCAAATCAAAAGCGATCTTAATCGACCAAGGTGGTGATGAAGTGCGTAACATGAGAATACCAGGTGGTGGCTATATTGTTCCCGGCGTCTCCAGGTATATCCACTGTGATAAAGGAGAACGTTTGAGGTTCTCCTCTGACGTTCTTTCTTTTCAACAGGTATAGACCTTCACTATGTCTTTTCATTTTTGTCTTTCAATCACACCAACAGAATGAACATCTATACTGAATCAACTGTCACTGATTCCAACTTTCAACCCTGTTGCCTGTAGATGTCAGAGCAATTTAACCAGGAACTGTCACTTTCTGGGAAAATCCCAACCGGCCATTTCAATTCTGCATTTGAACTTACCGCAGTTTGGCAGAAAGATTCTGCCAACACCAAAGCTCTTGCTTTTGATGGTGTCTTCATCACTTTATACAATTTGGCCCTTGATAAATCCCAGCTTCTGCTTTGCGACCATGTCAAGGAAGCTGTCCCATCATCTTGGGACCCTACTGCTTTGGCGAGGTTGCAGTCTAATCCTTTCCATGTGCACACTCTTTTATTACCTGCCACTTTATTGAACTACACCTCATTTAATTTCCCTGACTCACACAATGCTTAGGCTAGAATGACTATTTTTGCGAAGGTTATCTATACGTGATGTTTGCTTGTATTTTATCTCAATATACTTGTTTGCTTACTTCCAGATTTATTGAGAAGTACGGTACTCATATTATTGCTGGCGTGAAAATGGGGGGAAGGGAGACAATATATGTAAAGCAGCAACAGTCATCACTTCTCCAACCCGATGATTTACAGAAGAAATTAAAAGACATGGCAGACAAAGTTTTCACGGATGGAGGTGGACAAAATATCGTGAATTCTGCCAGGGTGCATGAAATGGACAAGGTTTTAGCCCATATATGTCTATCTTAGATTTAGATAGATCAGTTTCAACTAACACTTTAGACTTCTTTATTGCATGCAAAGTTCCACAATTACCTTAATGCGTATCTTTGTACCAGTTTGTCAAGGATCAGAGGCTCGCTTTCATGAATCAAATTTCATCCTCTTCTTATTCCAATACAGAGGTACACTCTTTGCAGATGCAATGTTTCTTACTAGTTTCTTAAAAGGAATAGTTGTTGGTTTGTCTTGCTTTTCACTTTAATAACATAAATTTCCTTGATATTCTTAACTTCTATACTATGATTAGTCTTTGGTCCAAGATGTCCAATTTCAGCAGCTTATGCCTGTTATATATATCATAATGCAGGATATCAAAGTCTTGCGCAAGCGGAGAGGTGGATCAGATAAAAACTTACCACACAGTGATTGGTGTCACACTGTTCAGCTTGAACCTGATGTTATCTCAATGACATTTGTCCCATTTACATCGCTATTAAGTGGAATTAATGGGAGTGGATTTCTGACACATGCCATTAATCTCTATCTTCGTTGTGAGTATCAACCTTCTCATTCGTTTGTGTGTGAGTATATTTTATGAAGTTCAAACATGGTGTTAGGATGCAGCATTGCTGTACTCATCACCTGCATTTCAGTGAAGAATTTGACTTTGCACATTTAAGCAGTTTACTAAATGCTCCCTGCAGGAAAAAAAAGTAACTCCAAGTTGACAACTGATTGTTGACTATTTAAAGCATAAATCATTGCAAGTTAAAAGTTTCCAACTTGTTGCTTCCCTGTTTCTCGAGGCACTAAATGGGAGATCTTTTGATTTGTTAACAAAATTTGCATCCTAACATTTGAATAATTCCACATTTTGAAGAAAGTATGGGGGGCTTAGTTCATCTACAATTTGAGTCTTCTGATAGTCAACGTCCTAGCTTCATGTTTCTTAAGTTTGAGCCAGAAGCTGCAAAGAATGTGCATTTTGTGGTGTTGAACAAATCAACTGAAGGTGTTTCATGACGTACTTGTTGGTAGAAGAGTATGAGATCACGTTAAATTGACTTATGGACATAGAATTGTGGTAAACCAGAGGTGTATCTAGTAAGTGTTTATTGTAACTTGGCTCTCAAGTATTGATTCATCATCTTATTGGGTTTTATGAAACTTACTGTATCTTATTTCCAAGGTTTATGCTGTGTAGTTCATTTTTATTGAAGCAATTACTTTTTTGCAAACAAATATAGTTTGATAAATCTTTACATGCTTTAGATATCTCCCATTTTAAGTGCTCTCACTTCAATTTCCTGCCAGTGGCTTTAGCCTTATTGTGGAGTTAATATGTCTCTCATTCATCATTTGGGGGAAAATTAATTGATCAGCTATGTGGATGGATTTAACCTTATTGTGGAGTTAGTACGTCGATTGGATCCGTTTCTTGTTTAAAATATTTTGGTGGCAGTCTCTCGTTCATCATTTGGACGAAAATTAATTCATCAGCTCCGTGGACTTTTCTTCAATGGGTATCAGGCATGGTTGAACAGCACATTAGGTTTTTCAGCTTTTCACGCTGAAGTTGTTGCTTGGTTAAAAATAATAATAAGGCAAAGGGAGGTAGCTGTACTAACCATTTCTGTCTGCAATAATGAGCTGTATAAAGCCAGAACTTGGTTGCTAACTTGCTATTGTTTTCATCCCACTTATTGGTTTATTGTGTGAGCAGATTATCCAGACATTTGTTACCATTCTAGACAAGTTGTGGCGAATATAACAATGCACGTCTTAGTTACTTATTCCTTTCCATTGTAGATAAGCCACCAATTGAAGAGTTACATCAGTTTCTGGAGTTTCAGATTCCAAGGCAATGGGCACCAGTGTTTGGTGAGCTTGCCTTAGGTCCTGATAGGAAACAACAAGGCAATGCATCTCTACAGTTCAGCTTCATGGGCCCTAAAATTTATGTTAATACAACACAAGTAATGGTTTTACTCTCTGTGGGATCTTTCACGTATCCTTCATTGGATGAATGTCCCTTTCACTTTTCATTTTCTAAACTTCTTATCCATTAGTTCTTATTCTCTTTGAAGAAAGAATGTGTCATTGTTAGCAGTGAGCACAAATGATGATGCTGGAATACTTAGATGTTGACTTTTCTTTCTTTCCCAGCTTATAATCACCACGTTCCTATCCTATTTCCCATTGATCTTTATTTAATTTAGTTGACCAACTTAAAATATATCAATGAGTTGTTCTAGGAAGGTAATCACATGCTTATGCACAGTGGTAATAAATTCATTGGATTGCAGGTGGATGTGGGCAAGAAGCCAGTTACAGGACTTCGATTGTATTTGGAAGGGAAACGAAGTAACTGTTTAGCGATACATTTGCAGCACCTTTCATCTCAGCCAAAAAGCTTCCAACTTGAGGAAGAGGATGATGACAACATCCTCGTTCATTCCTCTGACCGCAGGTATTATGAAAAGGTACAGTGGAAGAACTTCTCACATGTTTGCACAGCCCCTGTTGAGAGTGAAGACGATCTATCAATTGTGACAGGGGCTCGTTTTGAAGTTGGAAACTTTGGTTTCAAAAAGGTTTTGTTTCTAAGGCTCAAGTTTTCCAAAGTTATTGGTGCCTCTGCCACTTCTGCGAGGAAAATAGAGTGGGACGGCTCCCCTGCTGTGGCCCAGAGATCTGGAATAATATCATCACTGATTAGTAGCACTCATTTCTCATCAACTGCTCAAAAGCCACCACCAAAGCAACCTGAGAATATAAACTCTGCTGTGTATCCTGGGGGTCCTCCAGTGCCCACCCAAACACCTAAACTCTTGAAGTTTGTGGACACAACAGAGATGACAAGGGGACCACAGGATCCACCTGGATACTGGGTCGTGTCAGGGGCAAAGCTCAATGTTGATAAGGGCAAAATTTCTCTCCGGGTCAAGTACTCTCTCCTGACCTTAATTTTACCTGACGAAGACATCTCTCTGGATGAAGTCTGAGTTAGTTATTCGAATGTCGGAAAGTATGAGAAAAATGAGGAATGTTTCTGAAGAGAGGAGCAAAGGAGATTGACTTCGCAATCCCACATGTTAGTGTATCTTGATAGGATAGCTGATATTTGCTGCGTCAGAAAGGTTTAATGCCGTGGGTTGTGTACAAAAATTTCTTCTTTTTCTGCTGCTGCTTTCACTTGCAAGCATATTGTAAAGTTCTTTATGTTACGTTGCCAAATACTGTTGTGTTAGGAATTCTTAAGAGAGATTGCCGGAGATGTTTGATGAATGACACTTAAGGTATTAGCCGACTTTTGAAGAGGTGATGTCTATCCTAACACTCAATGACATATAACAGTTGGAAAAGTTTTGGATTGATAAAATGAGTTAATTGTTGAATCCAGAGATATATAATCCGACGTAGGACCCGGTTACGCAACCTGCAGAGTGATGGCGGCTGCAAAGTGATTTCTTTCAACAAATATGCCAACAGCATGTAACAGTACTATACTTTGTGTTTCCTCCGTCAATAATTAGTTATGTCCGTACGAGGAGCACACTCTGTTGTGTCGAGCAGCCTGAGATTGCTACTCCTCCAATCCTTTTTTTCCCGAAAAGAAACAACAACAGAGAACGGATTGGATTCCACCCGACAGTTATAGTAAGTAAGCAATGGGAAGAGTTTTGATGATAATACAGATTCCCAATCCCACTTGATGAGTCGAAGCAATTAGTGTAGAAGCAGGTAACATATGTTGAAATTTTGGTTAAGATCGTAAAAAAAAGTTGAAGGAAAAGCAAAGAAAAGGAATTAGGAATAGGAAAAAGGCATTAGTAAGGAGTAAGTGGGATGATTCATATTCTTATTCCACCAATAACAGATGGTAGGGAGTAGTAGAGGAGGGGACAGCTCACAGCTCTCTTTCTTTTGTTTTGCAATTGGCACTCTCAAATGCTTGGTGCTTGGGTCCCCTCCCCCACTAATTCATCATTATATCCATTTCGCATCATTTCCTGCTTCATTAATCAAATCAAAACGTTTCAATCACCACTCCATTCGTGCACTCTTGCAATGCCTAAAGCTAACAGAGGTGTGTAGTTGTTAAAACTACTGGCTTCCTTCTTCTTCTTGCAAGTCTGGCATGATGGTGATCATGATTTTTGTTCAAGCCTCTTGAATTTTTATCTCAGTTAGTAGTAATCTAATCTGTTGCTTCTCTTATTTGTGTTCGTAATTATTACAAGACAAAGACAAAGGAAGTGGAATATTAAAGGACATGAGGCGTCCTCTGAAGCTGTTCATCTACTGTCTTTTACTTTTCAGCTTCCTACTTCTCAGCTTTTCATCCAACCAGCCTGATGTTGAAGGTACTGATCCTATCTTTAACTGCGTTGTATATTTATGTAGTAATATAAAATCTTATCTCCTTTTGATCAAAACAATAGAAATGGTCTCTGCCACATGTAATTTTGTGTCTCCACTAGTCACTACACCACCTTTCTCGGATTTCCCTTTAAACGCACAGAAGTAGTAAAATCACTCATTTTCCAACTAATTCCTTTGCTTACTTTCATCAGTTTACATTCTTTGAACAGCTAGAGCAGATAACTAGAGCTTTTTCTACCATGATTTTTAGTGGAATATGTGGGATGCCCACTTTGTGAAATTTTGTTTTCATGTGGGAAAGACTGCACATTTTTCGATAAGATACAGAGCTACATGCACATGCCATTTATACAAGTGAAATCAGAAATACAGATTATATGGTTTATTCTCTTTCTACATTAGAAGTAATTCTGCTAACTGCTGCTAGCTGTTATTTGGCTGCTCTATATCATTTATTTAATACAGGATCTGGGCTTTTCTACTAATCAGGTGAAGCCTTGATTGAGCTTCTTGCGTCTCTCAATAACTCTGATGGAAAGATAACAGACTGGAATGACTTTTTTGTGAGTCCTTGCTCTAGCTGGTCTCATGTAACTTGCAGAAATGAAAGTGTCATATCCCTGTAAGTGCGTCTTTGAAGATACTTAATCTTTTTTGTTTTTAATGCTTTCTTCGATCATCATTTTCTGCTGTAAATTTACTCTGGGAATGAATATTGCAGGAGTTTGGCTTCAATTGGATTTTCTGGAACTCTTTCACCTGCAATTACTAAGTTAAAGTTTTTGGTTAGCTTGTAAGTGGGAATCATGATTGATAAGATTGCTGCTTTTATCTCACGAGGGAATATATTCTTATAAATATCTACTAGATCACAAGGAAATTTCCTGATAATTCTAATTAAAAAGAGAAAGTAAAGGAAAGAGAATCAGATTATATTTCTAGTGCCAATTGAATGCAAAGTGTCCTCAATTCATGCAACTCCACCCTTTCTAAGTTGATCGATAAAAAAAATTCTCATGTGATTATTAACCTATTACATCATAAAAAAACCTCGCTTGAGTGACACTTCCATTTCATGTGAACATACTCATCACACTGTATTCTAGCCAAATTACTCAATACAAAGAGTGTTTATGAAGCTAAGCACTTTGTCTTCATGATCTTTCAGCAAGTCATTCGTAATATTCAATTTTTATGATTTTTTTATAATTATGTTGTGGCTTTTGCAGGGAATTGCAGAATAATGGTCTGTCAGGAGTGTTACCTGATTACCTTGGCACCATGATGCACTTGCAAAATCTGAATCTTGCTAATAATAAATTCAATGGCTCCATACCAATCGGTTGGGGTCAACTTTCAAACTTAAAGCATTTGTAAGGATTCACCTTATTACTCCTAACACTCTGGCTTCTTCCTTTCTGATTGAATTACTAACTTAAAGTTTGAGCAGTTCACTTTACTTTGTTTAACTTTCTGATTGAATTACTGACTGTCTTAGGGTGTTAAGTGCAAATCACCTGACTGGACCTATTCCCCATTCAATAGCAAATCTTGAAGGATTGGTGCATTTGTAAGTAGCCTTTTGTACAGATTTTAGTTCTTTTCTGTTGTGTATTCTATAGTTTCTTTTCCTTTTCTTTTTCTTCCTCTAATGGTTTTGGGCTGATATCCTTGAATGATATGTTTTCTTTTTCGCAGGGATCTTTCCTCTAACAATTTCAGTGGGAAAATACCGTTCGAGCTCTTTTCAGTGCCAACTTTTAAGTATGTTTGATTAATTATTTCTCTCAAATTAGCTGACTTTATATACTCCCAACTCCCCACTCTCTAGGCACTGACTTTATTTCTTCATTGAGAAAAGATCAATTAAGATCATCGTCTTAGTCCTATCTGGTTGATTTTGGAGTTCATTTGAACATTGTAGAAAACGAGCAAATTCTAATGATTCTAGACAGACATCATACAGATTACCATTCTTTCAAATCAAGATGCAGCTTACAGATTACCATTCTTTCAAATCAAGATGCAGCTTTTCTGTGACCAAATCTATCTGTAGATTTCCTGTTATGGAAGTGAATATTCATTATACTGTATTCTTATGCCAATTAGTCCGAACCAAAATTAATTGATATAGTAGTTCTCTCCATGTTTATATTTTTCAGTTTTACAGCAACTCATCTCAATTGTGGTTCTAATTTGGAGGAACCTTGTGCTTCAAGCTCTCATCCTGCAGGTCTTTTTCAAACAATTGCTATTTTCTCTTATTCTTCTCATTGGAAAACTTAAGGGGATATCTTAAAGTTTGGGATCTTTTGCAGTTTCAACCAACATTTCAAGACTTAGAGTGGTTATGGCTTCTTCAAGTTGTGCTGCTTTCGTTCTTTTAATGATACTAGCATGCTTTGCTTATCGGTATCATATAGCTCACAAATTCAAGACTGATGTATTTTTCGACGTGGCTGGTAATTTTTTTCTTTCTGCTGTAAAATTCGTCCCTATCATAGTTCGTGAGTGTGATTTTGAGATATAGTTGTCATATATTAGATATCTTGATCACATTTTTGCTTCTTCCTATGAGTCTTTCCCAAAACGTCTCTCTGCAAAGTTACTAACTTGTTCAGTATCACTTGTCTGCTTGTTCTATCATTCCTTGTAAAAGATCATCCAAATTTGTCATCAATTTGTAAAACTGATATACTGGTCTATTTCATCAACTGGAAAGAATTTATACACACAGCTTGAAGATAGTTCTCTAGTAAGTTAGATGCTTTACCTCAATGATCTATTCTCCATTTCTTACATCATAATTGACCTGATGCAGCAAGATAGCTTAGATACAGCATGGTGATCTTCCAGATTGTGTTTGACTTGTTTCAGGTAAACCAACTTTTGTCTTTCCTGTTCAGGTGAAAATGACTGCATCATTTCCTTTGCCCAGCTGAGAAGGTTTTCATGGCGTGAGCTCCAAATTGCAACTGACAATTTCTGTGAAAGCAATATAATTGGACAAGGTGGTTTTGGAAAAGTCTACAGAGGTGTCCTCTCAGACAACACCAACATTGCTGTAAAACGTCTTGCTGATTATTACAATCCCGGGGGAGAGGCTGCATTCCTCAGAGAAGTTCAACTTATTAGTGTTGCAGTTCATCGAAATCTTCTACGGTTGATTGGTTTCTGTACAACCTCAACAGAAAGAATCCTTGTTTATCCATACATGAAAAACCTTAGTGTTGCTTATCATTTGAGAGGTATTTGTACTTCCTTAACTGATTTGTTTGTTGTGTGTAAATTTCTGAATTTTTATTGCTTGTATTTCAGTAGTCATGGATGTCTTTATTCCCCACCTTTTCTGTATTTTACAGATTTGAAACCTGGAGAGAAAAGCTTGGACTGGCCAACAAGAAAACGAGTGGCGTTTGGTACTGCTCATGGCTTGGAGTATTTACATGAACACTGTAATCCTAAGATTATACATCGTGATTTAAAGGCTGCAAACATACTTTTAGATGACAATTTTGAAGCTGTTCTGGGAGATTTTGGGCTAGCGAAGCTGGTGGAAACTGAATTGACACATGTGACAACTCAAGTGCGAGGTACCATGGGTCACATTGCCCCTGAGTATTTATCCACTGGGAAATCATCAGAAAAAACTGATGTGTTTGGTTATGGTATAACTCTTCTTGAACTTGTTACCGGTCAGCGCGCAGTTGATCTTACCCGGCTTGAAGAGGAGGAGGATGTTCTTCTGCTTGATCATGTACTTTCTTTATAGATTTTTAGATGCTTAATTTAAGCCTATTTGTTTATCCGGATAAGTCTTCCTTTTGTTTCCATATGAGTCTCGTCATATATGACAGAGATTAACACGGAGCCATCTGCAGATTAAAAAATTGCTAAGAGAGAATAGACTGGAGGACATTGTTGACAGCAACTTGAAGAGTTATGAGCGCAAGGAAGTAGAGACTATTGTTCAGGTAGCACTGCTATGCACCCAAAGCTCTCCCGAAGATCGCCCTGGAATGGCAGAAGTGGTGAAGATGCTGCAAGGAATAGGTCTTTCTGAGAGATGGGCAGAGTGGGAGCAGCTAGAGGATGTAAGGAACCAAGAATTCCCTCTATTGTCTCGCCAATATGTTTGGACTCAAGACTCCAGTGTTGACCAAGAAGCCATCCAATTGTCCAAGGCAAGATAAACCAACCAACTAATCAGACTTATACCAAATACGTTATGATGCAAAGGGTTGTATACAATATTGAAAAATTTTGTATAGGTTAGTTATTATTTGCATATGTAGTGTTATGGTAATGGTATTGAAATATGAAATAGAAAAGCTCGAATCTTTTAACAAATAAACATCACCGCGTACTGTTTTTTGTTCAGGAAATAGACTGCCAGGCTTGTTCTTCATTACCTATTGCATGGATTTTAACACTAGACATTACCTCGTGCATACTGCTATTCAAATACCTAATCTGATTGCTTGCTGTTAACTTGCCAGTTACTATAACCGTGGCCATGCATGCATTTATGTCCTTTCGGTTTGTCAACTTCTCTTTTTTTTTTTTTTTGGTCTTTTGATATTAAATATAGCTAAAACAAGGTGCTTATAGATAGATCTACTATAAGGTAAAGACGATGTTATGTTGCTTATAAGTGTTACTTGAGTTTGTGGACTTGAACTTATCGAATGTGGGTGCTGTATTAAACTGATAAATTGCTGTATATGCTGCTGTACATGTATCTATGTATGTATATAATGAGCTTGAATTGTTTCTAAACATATAAAACAAAAAGAAGAAATGAAGCTTCTGTCTCTATATATGTATTAGTCATCACCTAACTCCAAAGAAGGACGTTCAACCGAAATGGTTCTATCAGTACCTAATCATCGGCCCTATTACAGCGTTAGACCACCCACTTCCCAACACATTTCTCTACTTCTTTCCTTCTATTCTCTCCCCAAATAGACACCTCTCCTTCAATTAACAAAATCGCATTTATTGTTTATTCTGTTGATATGATGAAAAGGTATAATATCTAACAGATGTTTTCGTATTGCATCTCTAGTTACTTACTGAATTACCGCAGTAATACATAAACACAATCAACTCCAAGTCAGAACTCGATCTTTAACATCAGTCAATCCTAAGACCTCATTCTTAAGTTAAAAAAGAAAGAAGTGCGTGAAGTTTACTGTGTACAGGAAAGTAGTTGTCCGACCACAACATTAACGTATACGCTTACATCTATTTATGTTGTGAACGCTTTATTCTTCATATAATCATATCCACATACTCATGACAAAGTATTGTAAACTGCAAGCAAATAACATTTTCTTGATCCAGTACAATCATGAATAATTTCTTTTTCCAAGGTCTGGCTAGAGCTTCTTTTGTGCACAAAATGGCATGTGTGAAAATACCGTTCCTTGTTTCACACGTGAACAAAAATGAGAAAGTGCCGTTAAACTACAAAAGAGATGCACCAGAAGGTTAAAATGGAAGACAAACATGATTTGATTAAAACTAGAAAAGCTAGTATTGGCTTGTCAATAAGATAGGTAGTTGATTTTCATTCTCATTTCTTCCCAACCATCACGCAAGTCCCTCCCAATGGTTTACCTCAAGCTCTAAGATATATCAACCTCCACTCCACTATCAATTTGGCATTTGCCTTTGTTTCCACTTCAATCTCCTCTACTTCATTCCCTCTCTTAAAGCTATAGCTATTGACTCTATTCCATATCATACATCTTTTGGATTCCTTTTCTTAAGACTTCTTCCGCTCACAATTAGATCACATTCAATGACCCTTAGTTCCTTGTTCATGCCTTGATATATATCTGTATTTCATTCCAACACCTTAAATAGTTTCTATTACAACAACATTATCGTTTTTGTGCTCTACACCAATTTATGTCATGAGTTCAGACCATTTTTTGTGTTTGGTCCTATTACTATTAGTAGCCGTATTTTTTCCCAAGGCTCTTTCAACATCTAGGGGATCATCACTAACCGCAACATCTGGGGGTGGAGAGGCTAATAATGGATTTCGTGTTAGGCTCAAGCATGTAGATTCTGATAAGAACTTAACCAAATTTGAACGCATCCAACATGGCATGAAGCGTGGAAGGCACAGAATGGAACGTCTCAAGGCCATGGTTTTAGCTGCTGCTTCTTCTTCAGCATCAGTTGAGGCACCAGTTGTTGCAGGAAATGGTGAGTTCCTGATGGAGATAGCCATAGGCACTTCCCCCACTGCTTACTCTGCAATTATGGATACTGGTAGCGACTTGATATGGACACAATGCCAGCCTTGTAAGCAGTGTTATGATCAGCCTACCCCTATTTTTGATCCCAGAAAGTCCTCTACCTTCTCCAAGTTATCGTGTTCTAGCCAATTGTGTGAAGCACTTTCTCAGGCCGCCACATGCAACGATGGCTGTCAGTATCTCTATACCTACGGTGATTACTCCTCAACACAAGGTATCATGGCAACCGAAACCTTCACTTTTGGTGAGGTCTCTGTTCCCGCTGTTGGCTTCGGTTGTGGAGAAGATAATGAAGGTGACGGGTTCGCACAAGGTGGTGGCCTTGTGGGACTTGGTCGTGGACCTTTGTCACTTGTTTCACAGCTTAAGGAACCCAAGTTCTCGTATTGCCTAACTTCCATTGAAAACCCAAAAGCTACTAGTACTCTCCTGATGGGCTCTCTCGCAAGTAAAAGTGTGAATGACACATCTTCATCATCATCATCATCATCATCATCATCAAGTAGTACAATCAAAACCACCCCATTAATCCACAACCCATCTCAGCCATCTTTCTATTATCTTGATCTTCAAGGAATATCCATTGGTGGCAATCGCTTACCTATCAAAACATCCACTTTCTCACTTCAAGATGATGGCTCTGGTGGCCTAATCATTGACTCTGGCACTACCATTTCCTATTTGGAGCACAGTGGTTTTAGTTTGGTGAAAAAAGAGTTCACATCACAGATCAATCTACCAGTGGACAATTCTGGGTCGACAGGACTTGATCTGTGCTTCACATTGCCATCTGATGCAACTGAAGTAGATGTCCCAAAGATGATACTCCACTTTAAAGATGCAGACCTGGAGTTGCCAGCAGAGAACTATATGATTGCAGATACAAGCTTGGGAATATTGTGCTTGGCAATGGGGAGCTCAAGTGGAATGTCTATATTTGGTAATGTTCAGCAACAAAACTTATTGATAATACATGATCTTGAGAAGGAAACTGTTTCTTTCCTTCCCACTAATTGCGATCAGTTGTGAGTTTCCTCATCTTTTTTATTGATTTCTTGTTTAAAAATTCTCATTTATTACATCTAGCAGTTGCAAACTTCTTTTTTTTCCTCTTTGGTATGCGTGTAACCACAAAAGAACAGGAAAAGAAGAATTGTTGTTGAGTAAAGATTTGTCTGTTTAAATAAGAAATGAACGTGCTTTAATTTATCGGTACATTAATGTTTAGAACAATTACCTATACAGTTGCTTTTGGATTGAAACTCATCGCTACATGTATAATTTAGATTAATATGATTTCTAATTAAACAAGATTATAGTAGAGTAATTGGCTCATATCAGATCTCTTGCATCTTCATGTTATAGTGTGGCTTAAAATGCTGCCAACAATTTCTCTGTCAACATCAAGTTACATAAGATTAACTAGTACAAGACAAAATTGATAACAACTGCATCCACTGTTCTTATTCAGTTTGATACAACGGATAAAGATTTGAGAATTTCCTTAAGAGTTGAATTAAACCCATTTCCCTATTCTTGAACACAAAGAAAAAGAAAACTATACCATTCTCCTTTTAACCCCCAGAAAATATGAAACAGCTACAGGAGTTGATAAAATTTTAGGAGTTAGTTAATATAATCACAGTACTTCCTTCTCAAGTTTCAATACTGCCATAAAGGCCTCTTGAGGTACATCAACCTTGCCAATTGCTTTCATTCTTTTCTTTCCTTCAGCCTGGCCAGAAAAGATACAGAGCATCATGCAATAGTTGCTACATTAATGGAAGACAATCAACTGAGTACGACAAAATTCATTAGTGATTTCTCTCCGAATTTCCGAAACACAAATGTAGAAATTCATAGAAAACACAATTGATCATAGAAGGAACCGAAAAATTAATGACTATAGAGCAGTTCAATGACTTTTCTGCAGCTTATACAAAATGCCAGTAGACTCCCCCTTAAACATGCTGCTAGCATTTTCGCAACAAATATGCTAATATCTTATACATCAGAATTTGAAAACGAGGTACCTGTTTCTTGAGTAATTTCTTCTTCCTTGAAATGTCCCCACCTACAAGAAGAACAAAAGCAATCATGTCACCCACTAACAAGTGCCAGCAGCTTACCGAGTTAATATGTTGATCCTTCACTAGATCCAGCTAAAAGATTTTCAAAATGGACCAAGGTGAAGGTCATTTTCGTTTTATGTCTTTTTTCATTTGCATAGGTTTGCTAAGGAGAAACTTCTTAAACAATGAAACAGTAAAGATAAAAACTCTCAGTTCCAATAACGAATTAGAATCACAAGTTAACCATATATAGCTACTCATGAATATTGACAAAATATTTAAATGATTAGATAACACCTAAAAGCTTATTAGAGGGCAAAGGATCATCTTACCGTAGCATTTGGCTAAAACATCCTTCCTGATTGCAGATAAAGACTCACTGGCAATAACTTTAGAACCTATGCATGCCTGAAAATAATAAAATATATAGATTGAAATATTTGGGTCAACCACCTCAAACAATTTACTTGAAAGCTCTAATAAGAGAGCAATCATATCAAGCAATCAATTAATATCGAAGTAGGTTTTAACAAGTATTAGTAATAGCTTTCAGCTTCAAAAGAAAATAGAAAATTTACTTGGATGGGCACTTTAAACATTTGCCGTGGTATAAGCTCCTTCAGCTTCTGAGTCAAGGCCCTCCCCACCGAATATGCCTAAGAAGAGAGTCTATCAACAACAAATGTTCCAACACAACATTCTAGAAGTTTTTATCACCTATGTTATTAGTTTAGGTAAATATAGATGCTTAGTATTAACAATTAACATGATCATGATCATGATCAGAAAAGGTCAACAACAATCAAGAGTGAACAAAGTAATCTTTATAGCAAAAAGGTAAAAATCCCCTTCAGCATATATTAGCTACGAGCAAGATGCCATTACCAGTGTCTACCATATGCATCTGACATGGAAGGCATTTTAGCAGGCATTAAGGCATCAGCATTGGTGCTTGATTTTACTAGAAGAATGGCTATTCCTTAAGCCTATTTCCAGACTGAATTTGTTTCTATTAATTTCTTAGTTCTAGAATATTGTGCAATAGGAAGTCAGACGACCAACTAAGGGCCGGTTCAACATGATCCACACGTACAATGAACATAAGGCATGCTGGGTAGAGCAACCCCAGGAGGGGCAACCCCTCAACAGTAGGTGCACCTTGCAGATCACAAATTGCAAACCCATAAATCAAGTCAAAGACAAATTTCCTTTCTGATAAATCTCATATTTCTATCATCTTACCATTGAGTTCAATACATATCGTCATTTACCTTATCCTTGTGTACAATTGTTGATAAAGGCTCCACAGGATCTCCATTTATCTGAATGTCAAGCTTTATCAAATTGCTTTCCCTATAACTAGCAATAAAAGTACGAACAAATGAATAATTATCAAAGGTATAGTCTTCCAGGTGAGTGTTCTAAAACAAAGATCATATGGTTCAAACACGGATGAATGAAAGTTAGTTTAAATTTTTAGCTCAAGATGGAGAAACATAAGAATCCCTTCTACTTGACTTTGGGGCTTTTCAAGGTTCAAAGTTTATCAAATCGCTTCATGCAAGCAAAAGTCATAGTTGCTTATTTAAGGCCTTATGACTTACCCAGTAAAAGAATATTCCATGCTGGCATATCCCTTACTTCTTGATTTGAGCTGGTCAAAGAAATCGCCAACCATCTGTAAAATCAAAATGCAAGACACTAAGAGAAAATTTCACTAGTAAAAGAATAGCAATGAAAATTCTACCCTAGTTAAGTGACATATAGAGGAGGATTGACAGAAACTTGGAAAAGATTTGCTTGCAACTGAGCACAGGAATTCGTCAAACAACTATTGGTGGAAGCAAATGGCTGCTAATAGAAGGTTACCTCAGCTAGGGGTAATTCATACGTGATTGATGCTCTGTTCTCAGTAATAAATTTCATTTCCTTAAACTCTCCTCTTCGTTCTTGTGACAACTCCATAAGTGGACCAATATAATCTTTTGGTGTCAGCAATTCAATCTGTATACACAAGTTAGTGTAAAATTACAGGAGAGGTTACAATTCATGAAATAACTGTGTGTGTGAGAGAACAGCTCATAAAACCTCCTACTATATTATTCAAGTCCTTTTGCAAACAGAAAGACCTTTACAAATGGCTCCTCAATTGATTTCCTCTGTCCAGGTTCAGGAAGCAAAGATGGATTTGAGCACTCAACCTTCAAGAAAATATGTTAACACAAATTGTCGGATTATGCAGAATCATGAAGATTATGTTTAAATCATGCAGATTATGTAGAATCATGCAGTATTATCTAGAAGATTGTATAGCTATAGAAATCTTGTGAATCCCTGATTTCTAGGGATTAGGATAAGATACAGATTTCCGTGTATCTTAGGAAATCTGATACTTAGTATAGAAACTTGTATATATACTGAATATAGCTGTAACCTACGGGTAATGTGAATGAATTTGTTTTCTTCACTGCTAATATTTCACATGGTATCAGAGCTATTGGCTCGATTTTTCAAAAAACTCTGATTTCTTCTCTGGTCATACTGACCGAGAATCCTATCTTCAGTAGCTCTCTTCAACTTCCTAGCCTTATACCTTTTTTTTTTTTCCTACTCCTTTCCTTAGTCCTACCAAATCAATCATGTCAGAATCCCCTAGTAGTTCAGCTGAAATCATCAGCCACTCTGTCGAGAGTACTGCTGCTGCTATACCTGGAGATTTGCAGAATATTCAAGCTGCATACCGATTGAATGGGAAGAACTATTTAAAGTGGTCACAACTAGTCCGCACATTCCTAAAAGGGAGAGGGAAATTGAGTCATTTATTGGGTACTGGTCCTTCACAGGATGATCCAAAATTTGCGACTTGGGATGAACAAGACTCCATGGTTATGTCTTGGCTATGGAACTCAATGCTGCCAGAAATTAGTGATACATGCATGTTCCTAGGAACGGCCAAGGAGATATGGGAAGCTATTCGGGAGACTTATTCCAAAGTCAATGATGCTGCACAGATCTATGAGATCAGGACAAAGGTTTCAGCAGCTAAACAAGAGACTCGGACTGTCACTGAATATGCGAGTCTCTTACAAAGTTTGTGGCAGGAAATAGATCATTATCAATGTATCCAAATGAGCTGTAGTGTAGATGCAGCAATTTTAAAACGTTTTGTGGAAAAAAATCGTATTTATGATTTTTTGGCAGGTTTAAACGTAGAGTTTGATGCTGTAAGGGTGCAGATTTTGGGAAAACAAGACTTACCGTCTCTAAATGAGACAATAGCTATTATACGTGGGGAAGAAGGACGTCGAAGTGTTATGCTTGAACCTCAAGGAGGAGA
>JAOSBN010000177.1:38421477-38434594 GCA_027563595.1 Erythroxylum suave | reverse complement strand
TACATGATCTAGGCCTTTTTACAGTTTTTTCAATACGTAAGTTCTCTTAACAGGTCAGAGATTTCATATGCTTACGACTGTATGAGTAACTGTAAGAGACTATAACTTATTTATATAACTTTTATATCAGGTTTCCTCATCATAAAGTATATATAGTTCAGGTTTACACTAAAATGGACCCATCACAAAGTCGATATGATCCAGATTTATACTTAAATGGATCAATTTTTCACCTGAACTTTGACTCATTAATATAGATAATTTATTGGGTTACTTTATTAACTTTATCTAGATCAAATTACGCAACTTAACCGATAATTTATTGAAAACCAAAACTACAATTAATAACTGTCTACTCTATGAAAAATTGACAAAATTACCCTTAGAGGCAAAAATGTGTTACATGAATTTCCTTACATTTGGTCTAATTTTCTTTTATCAATGTTACTTAAAATAAATTATTTAAAATTAAAGTATCTTTAAAATGATATTGGCTTTAATTTAATTTTTAAAAATAATATGATCTTATTTTTAATTTATAAATTAAATTAGCCGATATTCATGTTCATCTTCATCCCTTGCTACTAGCCATTGGCTTATGAGACCTTGGCCTTTTACCCTCACTACTCACGCCACAAACTCTTAGGAAATTCCTACTTTCTCGAGAAACGAATAGGGGTGGTGTGTATTGTAGAGCATGTCCCTTTGTGCGTGTCTCGAAAAAGAAACGAAACCTCTCTTGAAGAATCCATTACTCTCTTCTCTGATATTGTTGTTCATATCATGTGCGGGGTATACACGTGGCGCATGACGATCATCGCCAGAAGGAAGGAGGGAGTGGAAGCGTCACAATTCAAAGGTGACAGCCGGTGACGTGAACACAATGACACTTTTCCGCGCTCCAAATCTTATGGCTATGGTGGTAGCAGACATTACCTTTTGTTCGAAGAGGTTAAAAACAGCTTGCATAGCAAGGCATCATCTCTTTATTAACTGCGTCTGTTTCTCTCTTCAACCCTTTACCTGAAAATTATCTTCTTTTCTTTCCTCGTCTCTCGTCTCTCGTCTCTATCATCGTTATTATTAGTATATAGAAAAACGGAAGCCATAGATAGATAAAGATACCCATTTCAAGTTGTAGCCGGACAGCTCTTTTTATAACTACAGCAAAGTTAAGTAAGTACCTCATTAGTAATAAAGCTTGATCCTTTTTCTTATTTGGGCAATAGTAACTAGCGTGAATTAGTTGTCCTGTTAATGTTATCGAAGTGTTATTAGCTGGAAAAAAAAAGTAGAAAAGCAAAAGGAAAAAACCAGCTCACGCCAACCCCTCAGAAAAAGAAAACCCAAATCCAAAAACCAATAAAGCTTTAAGACGAATCTGCTTATGTACGTACCATGATTATACTGTGATGTGTTAACTGTCTAGTTTTCGTTTTTAATTCTCCCTTTTTCAGTTTGTTAGTTATATGGGTGTTTGAACAAACTAAGACAAGAAATGGTGGTGGCGTTTTGAGTGTAAAGGGTTGATCTTTCTGTCCCTGTTCCTTTCTTTCCCGGTTCTTCTCAGGTACTTCGAATGCTTCTTTTCTTCATTGATTTTGGTATGCTATTACTCAACCTGTTTCGCTTCTTTACATCCTTGAGAGAGGAAGCTAGAGAAAAAACTGGTCCTTATCTTTTTTTGATTTGTTTTGGGAATTGATTGAGATCTGTGTTGCGTATATCTCAGTGATCGATGGTTTCCACTGTTTTAGTTGTTTGTGGAAGTTCCAGTTAGAAGGTAACCAAGTTCTTGACTTAGGACAGATTCTGTACCATGAGCAGATGTGGCAATCTAATCAGAATTTTTCGTTTGAACCCAAAAAAAAAAATAAAAGGACTTTTGAATCTGGGAACTCATTGTTCTTTGCGTTCTAACTTGTAAGTACTTGTTGTCGATTATCTGTCTAATTAAGTCAGTGCCGACACTCCATTATCTGTCTTTTGTCTCATTGTTTTGTCTTGACTTTTTATGTTTTAAACGTCCAGCTTTTTTATGTTTCAGCAATCAATATATCTTTTATTTCTCTTCTCGTTCCCCTCTCTTCTGTTCTTCTTCTTATTCTGTTTTTTTTTTTCAAATGGTAAAAACAATGCTGAGATTGGCTGTAAGAGCCTCATGATATAGCTGTCATAAGCTGAAAGGTCTCGAGATTGCGTCAAACTCTTTTGCTTAGTTTTGGACTGAGCAAGAACATACAGGCGTGGAAGTCAGTGATATGGAATTTTATTATTAGATTCTGTATGTAATGAGTCATGAGTCATGGATTTACCTTACTTGGATGTTAATCACCAAATGCGCATTTTATGAAATTGATTTCTCGATGCCAATGGTTGGGCTTTGCATCCATGACCATGCAGAATTCAGTTCTAAGAATGAATGTTCTTTGAAAATCTTTTAAGGTTGGTTGGGTTTGATGTTCTTCTTCCGTTTAACTTCTATGGTGGGACAATTTATAGAAAGGCACCCTTCTTGTTCTTCGAGTTCCTCTTTTCAGTTCAAAATGGTGCTGTATGCATTTATGAGAAGGGCTCTAGTAACGCAATTATCTAATATGGTCTCTTTTTCTCCAGAATCATTGTTCCCAAATCGGAAAGCTGTTTCAAAATGAACCAAAGCTAATGCCTACCACTTTTAACATTGTCGTACTTGAAGATGTTATGGTTCTACTTGAAATTTTTATTCACAATTCCTCTTAAAAATTTTGTTTTTATTTCAATCGTGTAGAGGCAGATGATTATGAAATGGGTTAGGGATATGTAATTCCTAACTCTGTTTTTTTTCCTTTTCTTTGATTCTAAATATGAGAATTATGAGTAATACATTTGCTGTTTGCCTTTTCTTAATGTGATAAGTTGCACATTAGCTGATTAGACACTTGGAGTGCTTAATCGCTTTTCTTTTTCTGAAAGAATATTTTGGAACGTATTTTGGATGTCAACTGAATTGGTGCCTTCTAACCCTTGTCCTTTCTGCTTAGTAATTCTTGTGACACCGACTTATCTAGTAATTCTTGTTGGTGATTAATACCATGAAATGTAGATTTTTTACATATTCCACAGAAATTTGCTGCTGACTAAGGGGTGGCTTGTCTTACGGATTTTGTTCCCTTCCCTGTTCTTTGATAGTTTTAAGGATCAAATAAGTAGCAGATGGCTGCTGAACTCGTGAATTCTGCAACAAGTGAAAAACTTGGTGAAGTAGATTGGACAAAGAACATTGAAATCTGTGAATTAGTCGCACACAATCAGCGGTGAGCTTCTCTCACCTGTTCAACAAAAATAGTACTTGTGACATGTGATCACTATATGTATTTCAATGAGACGTGCTACTTATGTTCTATTATTTTCATGCAAGTATGCAATGCAGATTCAGAGCTACTTGTGCTTTGATGTTGTTATTTACTTATTATCATCGATGACATATTGATTTTGTTATTGCTGCTAATGGTCTAAGCTGGAGACAAAGCTTTTTCTTAGAATGACTCTTATTTTTTTGGATGTGCAGGCAAGCTAGAGATGTTGTAAAAGCCATTAAAAAACGTTTAGGGAGCAAGAATCATAATACTCAACTGTATGCTGTGATGGTGAGTTGGATGCTTTATGAATGCATGTAATCAATGTAATTATGACTTGATTTCTTTTGTTAAAAGTGCATTGAAAGTGATTGTCCTACTCTTGCCTCATCCTTCAATGATATCTTACAATATATGGCTTGTTTTTAATATTCTTTTCTTATTTTGCAGTTGTTGGAAATGCTGATGAACAATATTGGTGAGTGTATCCATCAGCAGGTGATTGATACAGGGATTCTTCCCATTCTTGTGAAGATAGTAAAGAAAAAGGTCTGACATTAACCTTCTTCAGAATTTGGGGAGTGAAGATTAGCCTCATCTCACGTAATTATTATAATATTTTCTTGTTTTGTTGCACTTACAGACAGACTTGCCTGTACGAGAAAGGATATTTCTTCTTCTAGATGCCACACAAACTTCTGTTGGAGGTGCATCTGGAAAGTTTCCCCAATACTACTCTGCATACTTTGATTTGGTGGTAAGTATGCATGAAACTGACGTTATTTTTATCAGTTATGTAATACGGCACAATGAACATATTGTGGGCAAAAAAAGTATTGTAAGTGAATAAATTGGTCGTTATGAACCTTAACTCCCAAATCATGGTGTTTATATCAACTAGTGTTAATATCGATATTTATCTGACAGTTCTAATTCCCAAATCATGGTGTTTATATCGACTAGTGTTAATATCGAGATTTATCCGACAATTCTAATTGTTGCATATGGAGCAATCCGGATTAAGTTTGGGAGGAAAGTGAAGAATAAACTGTGAAAAGGTCTTCTAGTCCTTGCTTGAAAGTTAAGATCTTCTATAACAATTTTGAGCTGTTTGATTAGATGGTAGATTTCATGAAGACTTCATGCTTATACCTTGATTATGAAAATAGTGCAGTTAGTGTGGGTTGTTTTCTTCATTTACTTGAATGTTTCTCTCACTAGTGTGTAATAGCTCACACAACATAGTTACATTGCTATCTTTAGCTATTAAACTTGTTTCCTATTGTGCTAAAGAATGCAGGAGTGCAATTTCCTCAAAGGCCATCTGAAGTTCCAAGGCCTCCTCATCTCCCATCAAATGGTCCTGCTTCAAACGGAAATGGTAAAAGCACACATAACGGGGAAATTGCTAGCTCTAGGCATGAGTCTGGTACTCAACAACTAGAACCTGAGGTTGTTCCCGAATCGAGGTATCTTTTGTGCAGTTACTTTCTCATATTACACTTATGCATTTTACAACGACCATTTTCAAAGGAGACCTGCTCTTAGTCTGATTTAGGATTCTGGACGTGTATCTTTGATGCCAAAACTGGTTTGCAGTACACCCATTCGGAAAAAAATTCAGACTTCTTTCTTTTAAGATTGTTTGCTAATTTATTTCTAAACGTGTGAACTGTTGAAAGGAAATAAAATTATGAACTACTGTTTTGAGGGTACTTTGTGTGGTTAATTCTCTTGTGTATCTTGACTTTATCTACTTGAAATTTATGAACATTGAGCACAATTGCTATACCATCCATTAGACACACAGCAAAGTTGCAGGGAGGAACAATTGCAGCAAAATATTAGACCAACAAGGAGGCCACATTGAGTATTCTTTAGGCATAACTAATACATACCGATTGCCCCATTATAAGACTTTCTGAACTTACTTATATCTATACTAGACCTTCAAAAAATTGAGCGTTTAATCCAAACATTCTGTTGTCGGCTTAGTTTATGTTTATCAATAATTTCTTTTGAGATTCCACATGTCAGATCTATTGTTTATTCAATTCTTGTGTCATTGAATTACATCTGGTTAGTAGGACGATCAAATAATGATCTCCCAATCAGTGTATGCTTGCTAAAATTTTCCATTGTTAAGTCTAATAGTTCTGCCTTGCAGTATTATTCAAAAGGCTAGTAATGCGCTAGAAGTTTTGAAAGAAGTCCTTGATGCTATTGGTTCTCAGAATCCTGAGGTAAACTTTCCGCAGACTGTTTCTCTTGTTTTCTTTCCCATCTTTTGGGTGTTCCTCTCCTGTAATTCAGTTTGGATATGAGTCAATAGACATCTTCTGTTAGCCCTTTTAATACTGATATAAGAACTGCAAGTAAAGTATTTCTTGAGCAAATTGATCCACACAGAAGGCATCTGTTTCTTATTAAATCTTTGTAGAAAGAAGCCAAATTTACTAATTATCAATGGCCTTGATCTTTTATATTCTGATGTTTAACTTCACTCTAGTTTGAGATTTTTGAGATAAGCTCATTGCAAGCAATCAACGTTTATCTGTCTCTGTGTTGACTTGATTCCTCAAAAAGACCTAATGTTGTTAGTGTTAACAAAGGAGCAAGCATTAGATTATAGTTTTGAAATATGGGATTCTATGAATTTCAGTTACTTGGTTCTCTATTAACTAGCTTGGAACACATTTCTAATTCTTTAGAATTGGCATTTTATCAGGGTGCAAAGGATGAGTTTACTCTTGATCTTGTGGAGCAGTGCACATTCCAAAAGCAGCGAGTAATGCATCTTGTGCTGACTTCTCGGTAGGGACACTTTTTGTATCTTTGATTCGTAATGAGAAACATTTATTTAAACAAGGTCTGTGTTACGGGTTGAAATTGTACGTGTTACTTCCAATTAGTTTAGCTGCATTTTGCATTGTAGATTATTGTCATGCAGCCGTGATTGCCCGAGAACTTGGATTGTATGCCTTCACTTTTTTTTGGGGGGGCAATAATAGAATTAATCTAATTGATAACATAACCTATCATATTGTGCTATTTGTTCATTTCAAGTTTTGATTGTTGAAGTTTGATTCTTACTTGAGCCTGGATGATGAAAAATTATCATGTCCAGTTCCTTTGGAGGATGAATCTATAGATGTTTACTGATATACATAAGTTCAGTGATATTGACACAAGCTTTTTATAAAAGTTGAAATAGCTAAATGTAGATAGGTTAGGTTTTGTGTTGGTTTTAGTTTGTTCTTGTTTTGACCGATATCATGGTTGAAAGCATTTAGTTTGAAAATTAGTCAAGAAGGCGCTGTTTTATCAACTTTTAGATGGCAAAACCCTCTTGCATCACACTTAGATTGCATGTGAGAGTGGATTTTCAGGACTACGTTTGTCTTAAACAGGCTGTTAATGCTTAAATCTCATGCTAGTATTAGTCAAATCCCTCCATTTTTTGTCTTGAAACTAACAGTATGCAGCATATTTAGTCATAAAAATTGTTAGTATGCATAATCACATGGCTGTTGCTTTGTCCTGGTACAGGGAAGAAAAGGTGGTCTCTCTTGCAATCGAATTAAATGAACAGCTTCAGAAAGTTTTAACACGACATGAAGTGCTCCTCTCGGGCAGATCTACTTTTGTGGATAGGTCAACAATTTCAAATGGTGTTCCTTCAACAGCAAATCATTGTAATCATGAAGAAACAGAAGAGGAGGAGGAGTCAGACGAGCGGCTCTTTCGAAGGTCTATTTTACAACTTTATTAGGTTTATCTTCTTAATGTAGATTGCCTTCCAGCTAACGTGTCTTCATCCTTCTAAATTCTCTAACATGAAAACAAACTTATGAGTCTCTTGCAGACTAAGGAAATATTTCTTTAGAGCATACTCTTAGCTACTCTAATCATATGGTCAACCGGACATGAAAATGCTGAGATTGAAATTGCTGTTTTGTCTGGAAACTTGACAGGTTACGGAAAGGAAAGGCTTGTGCAAGGCCTGAGGATGAAGTTCATAACACACAAGATCATCCCCCACTCGGTCTGCTTGGATCATCTGTACCAGGGGAAAGGTTGAACCGACCCCTTATACGGCCGGTTTCTTCTGAGCACGTTCACGATTCTGGTGCGAATTCCCCCCCATTTGCAATTCCGCCCCCTCCCTCCAAGCATGTAGAGAGGGAGAAGTTCTTTAAGGAGAAAAAGGTTGATGGTCCGGGTTTAAGTGGCCACATGAGAGGTCTCTCATTACACAGTCGAAATGCCAGCAGTTCCCGCAGTGGAAGTACAGATTTTAGTGAATGAGCACACCCCAAAACCACAGTTTGTTTTCACTACTGAATCAAGGGGTTGCCTTTTGTGTCATGTTTCTCTGGTTTCTGTTACTAATATGGTCTTCTATTATCAAACTAGCCTTAGAGAGTACGATGTTATAAAGTGTACTAACTTGAGGTTTTACTGGTGTTTTCATATGAATAACGCTATTGCTTATAGAGAACACCAAATTTCTGAACTCTGTGACATTACCTTTGGTGGTTTGTATAAATATATTTCCGATGGTGTATTGTTTAATTCAACTAAGATTGATCAAGTTTGAACTCGAACTTACAATATTTTTCTGGGTTTAATTAATTATCAAATCCGATAAAAAATAATTTAATTTAATTAGACTTGTTAGGCATCAATCACTACCTAAAATAAAGAAACAAGCTTGAATCTTGAAATCTAAATAACTCGGAGACCAAATAACTTAATTTCAGTTGGATTGCATGTAAGAAATACAAACAACACAAAGAGGAAATATATGCATCACAATTAAAAGGAAGATATACACAAGAAAATGAAAGGAAGAGTTTGGAAAAGAAAGGGGAAAGGAAATGGTGGGTAGTAATAAAAACATGAAAAGATGAGGAAGAGGAAGTGGTGCTTGTTTTTCTAAGTTTGAAGATAAACTGATAAGTCCTTCTCAGCCCTGTCCCAAAGGGCTCCACTCTCATTATTGTTTATTTATTCTATTGTTTATTTATTCCACAGAAAGAAAGAAATAAGCAGAACTTAGGTGGAGTGTTTTTACAAAGTTTTTCCCGTTTCCCATAAAGTGGGAGAAGAAAAGCTCTGACCTTTCTTCACACCCAAAAGCTCCTCCTCCGTTCAGGGCCTATTCCATCACTTGGGTTCACTAAAGATTGTTTCTTTTTTTTTTGGGTTCGTTCAAGTTTGGTGGAAAAGAAGTTGGTAACCCATCAATCGTTCAACCATTGCAAGCCAAGAAAATGAATTGTAGTGGAGCAATTAACACGTCATCTGCTTCTACATCTTCATCGACATTTTGTCTGCCAAATCGCCATCGTCGTCCTCATCTTAGTGCAGCCACTTCTTGTCTCAGTTATCCTTCTCGAAACGCCAAGTTCCCTCCGTAAGTTATCTCTCTTACACGTCTAACTAAAGTGCCAGTAGATCTTCTGGGATTGCAGTAAACTGTTAAAACTGGGAGAAGATAGCCCTTTGTTGATCTCATATTGCTTTTAATCATTTCAGCGAAGTATTGATGTGGAATTGGATAATGTATGGATACCCTTTTCTATTTATTTTATGGGTTAGTTTGCATTTAGCTTATTTTTTCTCTTTTTCTTGGTTTTGATAGAGTCTTGCCACGGGCAATTTCTTCTTCCCAAGGATCCTCTGTGGTTCAGGTGGAGTCTAGTCTACGTTCAAATCTTTCAAGCATTAATGTAATAAACAAATCTTCCCAACTGGGATGGTCTGGGACGACTTCTTTATATTGTAAGCGATCACCAAACAAGCATTCATTGGCTTTGGGAGCTCTAGTGACTTCAACATCTCAAGATGTGCCTCCTGCATCTCTAATTGGGGAAGAAAGGATAGGAGTTTTGCTGCTGAACCTTGGAGGCCCTGAGACACTTGAAGATGTGCAGCCTTTTCTGTTTAACCTGTTTGCTGATCCTGTAAGTCACATACTTTTACTTTCATAATTTGTTTCATAACTCACTTCTATGTGATTGTTGAAGCTATCACCAATTGCTGGTTATATGTTTTTCTTGAAGACTTTTTTTCTATGCAATGCCTTTTGAATATGTTCTCTGTTATATTATGCCAGGACATTATCCGACTGCCAAGGTTATTTCGTTTTCTGCAAAAACCATTGGCCCAATTTATATCAGTTGTTCGGGCACCAAAGAGCAAGGAAGGCTATGCTTCAATCGGGGGCGGTTCTCCTCTACGACAGATTACAGATGCGCAGGTCGCTTTCTTTCCTCAATAACTCTTAATGAATTTCTGACGCTTTACTTGCATAGTATTGTTCTTCTAAGTTGTGTCACTTCAAGAAAATGAGCAGAATGATTTGCGTCGGGGATGGTGTTGATCTGTTATGACAACAGACACCCTCACATATATAATAAAAGTTTTGCTCAAGTGTCTTTATCTATTTGTTCCAAGGAATCTTGCCTTATTTGCTATGTTCTTCATTCAGGCAGAAGAGTTGAAGAAAGCCCTTTGGGAGAAGAATGTCCCAGCTAAGGTTTATGTAGGCATGCGGTACTGGCACCCATTTACTGAGGAAGCCATTGAACAGGTACTTATGACCAATTCTAGTTTATTTTCAAATTCTTTCTGGTACTTGCCACTGAATCATTAACATACTGAGCAGTGATGCTGCAAACGCGAACATATTTCTCAACTAAAGGTGTGATTTTGATATATATTGACATAATTAAGATTTCACCGTCTAGTTTGATTCAACTGTGGCAGTGTAGGAAGAATGAAGTTTGTGCAGTGTAGTCTAAACTCTCCATTAGGACATTGACTAACTTCCAGTGCAGGTTCTGCAAATGTTGCCATGGTGGTAAAAGTGGGTTGTGAATCAATGCAATGTTTGCAAGAAGCAAATTTTTTTTCACCTTTGATTGTAGATCCAGGAACTAATTAGTATGAATATGTTTGGCTGTTCTTTACCAATTTCATCACATTAACATCATCATATGAAGAAAAGTTCCGCATTTGATTTTATTGGATTAAGAAATTACTTACATTGCAGTTGGATTCACAGTTGCAGTTTGTGAAAGTGTGATTAACAAACTTGCTTTTGTCAAAGGTAGTTTACTGCTTTCTTACCAAATAACAGTGGAACAAGGAGATAATAATTGAAGTTTACTTTTAATAGTCCAATAGTGATTGTTTTGAAATTTAAAATGTTGTTTTCTCACTGAATTTAAGAAATTTGGCATTGTCATCATTCAACCTTAACATCAGATTGTTTAATGGAAAAGCTTCTTTTGTAAAACCTACCTTTAAATTCACTTTGCATTTGTATCATCTTTTAATTGTTATCTAGGTATTCCGTTTTCACCTTCTCTTAGTTTCTGAGCATGGTGTAAAAATGAAGTTTTATGAATCTGATTCTGGTTTTCTGTGTTCTCTTGTACAGATTAAGAAAGATAATATCTCAAAGCTTGTTGTGCTTCCACTATATCCACAGTTCTCAATATCTACTAGTGGTTCAAGTCTTCGACTCTTGGAGAGCATATTTCGGTGATTGGAAAAACCATTACACATTGCATTAATTTCTGTGGAAATACATAGTATAAACTCATTGATTGTTTTCTGACGTTCAACAGGGAAGATGAATATCTAGTTAATATGCAACATACAGTGATTCCTTCCTGGTACCAGCGTGAAGGATACATAAAAGCGATGGCAAATTTGATTGAGAAGGAATTAGAAAATTTTGACTTTCCTGACAAGGTACTACATCAATATATTAATATGTTTTCAAGGCTTAGATTGACATCTTATGCAATGGGTGGATGATATGCAAGGTACTAAGGGAGCAACAAGTTGGTAGTTAGGATTTTTCTTGAAACTTCAAAAAGGAATAGATAACTTAAGAATTATGATTTCCAGAGCTGGAAGCATTAAGAATTTGAAATAAAAAGAAAGGGGAAATGAGCTGACATTGGAAAAAGAATTTTTGCCTAGCATCAAAGACAGATAACCTTCACATCCAGTTAAAAGAAGTGGGATTTACTACAGGAAGAAATGAGTTCCTAGGGTTAACACTATTTAAGGTAATCATCAACCTAAGAAAACCAGTGCCATTCTTCTGAAAACAGTTTTGGTCAGAAAATTTAACCCCATAGTTTCAAGATGAAATAGCTTTTCTTCTACATAGTTTATGCATGGATGTTTTACTGTTTACATTATTTTCTCAACGGAATTTCTGTTGTGGCATTTAGCAATGCAAGTCAATGAAAGGCTAGTTGTGTCTTGCTATGGTGCTTATTATTTGTATCTTGCTACTTTAGGATGCTTGTTCTTGTTCTGATTAGAGGTTGGAGATCACGATTTGCTTGTTTGGCTCTACTTAAATTGCCAGTTAACTATGATATTGCTTGTAGGTTGTAATATTTTTTAGTGCACATGGGGTGCCTCTTGCATATGTGGAAGAAGCTGGAGATCCCTACAAGGCAGAAATGGAGGAATGTGTGGATTTGATAATGGAAGAATTAGAGAAGAGAAAAATAACTAACCCCTACACCCTTGCTTATCAGGTTTTTGCAAGATTCTTCTTGAATCTGTCTCACATTTGATTACCAATATCCCTCTGGAAATGTGACTATAAAGCAGTTAAAGTCATTGTTCAATAGATTGAAAATTTGTTCGGGATGAGCTCTGTCGTCGGCCTATTTATAAAATGATATGTAGTCGTCAATACCTTCATTATGTGATGATAGCTTTAAGAATCTGGTCATTATTTTGCTGATGAAATGAATCTGTTCTAGAAATATTTTTGAGATTTCTTTAGTTAGGATTACTAGATGTGGTGGATATGCTTTGTTAGATGTCACTTCATTTTTATGCTGAATGTCTTGGATCTTTACAGAGTAGAGTTGGACCGGTTGAATGGCTGAAGCCTTATACTGATGAGACAATCATCGAGCTTGGGAGAAAAGGAGTGAAGAGTCTTCTTGCTGTCCCAATTAGGTAAGTCATGATAAGAAGCCTTATTTGATGTAGCTATGTGCTTGTTAGACGATTGTTCACTGCCAATGCCACTGCTCGATTTTAAGTCATTGTAACTGAAATTTATTCTCAACATTTTATGCCTTATTCGCAGCTTTGTAAGTGAGCATGTTGAAACTCTTGAAGAAATTGATGTCGAGTATAAAGAGTTGGCTCTAAAATCTGGAATAGAAAAATGGGGACGTGTTCCTGCACTAGGATGTGAACCGACCTTCATTTCTGACTTGGCGGATGCTGTGATTGAGAGTCTTCCATATGTTGGAGCAATGGCAGTGTCAAATCTTGAGGCTCGCCAGGTACCGCTTCTTATTCTGGTCAAATTTTAGTGAAGTGAAATACTTGAAGTTTGCTATTTGTTAATGCTCCAAAGGTACCCTCCCATTGTTGGGAAACGCTTTTTAATACATCTTATGGTAAGATACATATTATTCAGAAGAAGGATACCTGAGTCTGTTTGGGAGAAATGAATTCTATAAATTGTTTTGGAGTTCATGCAATTCCTCACGTCATGTGTTTGGAATGTAAAAAAATTGTGGAATTGAATTCTAGGAATGAAGCAAACACCATGTAAACCTCTCCAATATGTTCCCTTATTACCGATTCCCTTGTCTCTTTCGATTACTTTTGCTCACCATTTAAGTTGTAGGATCCACAAGTCATTTTCACTTTAATCAGCTGGATATTGGCCTGACATGCCGTGCAGACAGATTACATGTTTTTACACCGCCCTGGCG
>JAOSBN010000177.1:38377746-38396185 GCA_027563595.1 Erythroxylum suave | reverse complement strand
CTAGAGATTCTCCGATATTGGTGATGGATAATCCATCAACACCAACAAGCTCATCAACTTGCTCCACACCCACAAAGCTTAAATGGGTTCTTCCCTACAGAACAGAGAATCTCCGAGACCACTACATCATAGGTAGGAGGCTTGGGCAAGGCCAGTTTGGCACCACATACCTTTGTACCCACAAGTCTACTGGCCAAAACTATGCTTGCAAATCCATTCCCAAGCGCAAGCTTCTTTGTAGAGAGGACTATGAAGATGTTTGGAGAGAAATCCAGATCATGCACCATCTCTCAGAGCACCCACATGTGGTCAGGATCAGAGGGACATATGAGGATGTCCACTGTGTGCACTTGGTTATGGAGCTTTGCGAGGGTGGCGAGCTGTTTGATAGGATAGTGAAGAAAGGTCATTACAGTGAGAGAGAGGCTGTTAAGCTGATCAAGACCATTGTTGGGGTTGTGGAGGGTTGCCATTCTCTTGGTGTCATGCACAGAGATCTTAAGCCTGAGAACTTCTTGTTCCTTAGCGTTGAAGAGGATGCTGCTCTCAAAGCCACTGACTTTGGCCTCTCTGTATTCTACAAACCAGGTTCTATTCTACTAGTTCTTGTTCTGATTTTTGGTTCTGTTTTCTACCAATCAGAGTGAGATCACCTTTGAGATTGGTTTCTCCATCCCAAGTTCTATAAATAGTTGTATCTATGAAGTAACTAAACCGTGTTCTAGATTCTAAAAAAACCAGTGACTGTTAGGACCCCAGAACGTTCTGTCTGGTACAAAATCAAAGATTCCTAACATAATTACTAAGATGCTGCCGCCTTTTCTTTCTGAATAATGAAGAAGCTACCAATTTAGTTGTCTTTGATTAACTAATCTGGCTTGTGCTTGGGAAGGCCCAAGTTGATCGACAGGTGCTTGGCCTAGTAAATTCTCTGTTGTTGATCTACTAATCATTTAGGCAATAGCTTTGAGTGTAAGATTACTAGCAGATTGTTTGCAATACCTAGTTAGGAGTCTTAGAATTATTGTAGTCTGAAGCTTACTATGCTGTAAGGGAAAGTGCTGTTAAGGTAATCCTAGATTTTGTATGAAGTAGACTTGACTATAGAAATTCTAACCATGTTTCTTTCTGTCTTTAGTTTTTTCTCCAATCTTCTTGTTACTCTAGGATTCATGATCCCTCATGTCAAATCTTCTTGATATACCTATAAACAATCTACTATGGACCATTCTACATCCAATACAAGTGTTCACATTAATTTATAACATGTCCATAATCTCTTTTATATGCATCATGACATATTTACACAAGCTATTTATACTCTGGTTAGAACTTATTGATTTATGAGAAAATTTTTTTGATCTTCAATAAGCATCTTAATTTGTTTGCCTTCATCAAATGTCATTATCAGTCTTGTAACTCTCAATCTGATACTGTCTCCTTGCATTTTTTTTTTCCCAATGCTGTAAAGGTGAATACTTTTCTGATGTTGTTGGAAGTCCGTACTATGTGGCACCAGAGGTGTTACGCAAATATTATGGACCCAAAGCAGATGTTTGGAGTGCAGGGATCATTCTATACATCTTATTAAGTGGGGTGCCACCCTTTTGGGCAGGTAAACATCCTCAAATGTATAAATTGATAAGGGAATCTGGGTCAACTAGAATGAGGAAAAGAATTTTCTTATCATTTCACTTGTAATTCAGAGTAAGGACTTTACTTCTTCATCCTTTTTTCTTCCAGAAACTGAAACAGGGATCTTTCGGCAGATATTGCAAGGAAAACTGGATTTTGAATCTGAACCATGGCCTAGCATTTCTGACAGTGCCAAGGATCTTATAAGAAAAATGCTTGAACGGAATCCAAATAGCAGGTTGACTGCCCATGAAGTTTTATGTAAGTCGCACTACAAGTGTAACTTTTAAAAAGTTCTAGAAAACAGTTTTGGATTTATGTCATAGTTATGATGTTCACACAATCTTTTACTTCAGGCCACCCTTGGATTGTGGATGACAGAATTGCCCCAGATAAACCTCTTGATTCTGCTGTTTTGTCACGGTTGAAGCACTTCTCTGCAATGAACAAGCTTAAAAAGATGGCTTTGCGAGTAAGGATCTTGTAGAAAGCATAATTATGAAATTCAATTAGGTTATGAGCAGATAAACCCAGATGAAGAGATTTTATTCTGCTATTCATATTTTGCAGCCTGATATTGTTTTCTTTAGAGGTGCTACACAGTTTAAAATGTGATGATTATGAACAGATTAGCTAATCCTTCTGGATGAATATTCCTTCTGTCGCTCATCTTGGTGCAAAACCTTGAGGCCTTTCTATCTTTACCACCACTTTTGAATTCTTTCTTCTCTAGATTGTTTTCCACTCCCTTCTCTCATTGTGTTATATTCTAATTTTCTGACATAGAATAGTGATAATTAGGTGGTTCATGCAAGGAAGAATAATTGTTTAGTTTCTGATATATTAATAGAGATGAGAATCCATGTCATGTAGATATAGTTTCTTATATATTAATAGAGGTGAGAATCCATGTCATGTAGAGATTCTGTCTCCTTCTAATTTAAGTTCCAGTGATGTATTTGTTGCCATATTCAGATGTATACGTTATGGTGGTGGTATCATGTGATTGTTCATACTGTTTTTGTACTAAATTAGGTCATAGCTGAGAGGCTTTCAGAAGAAGAGATCGGCGGTTTAAAAGAATTGTTCAGGATGATAGACACTGACAATAGCGGAACAATAACCCTTGATGAATTAAAAGAAGGCCTAACGAGAGTAGGCTCTGAACTAATGGAGTCTGAAATAAAAGATTTGATGGAAGCAGTAAGATAACAGATTTCCAACCTTACAATGATTAACTTTGATATCAACTTGTGATATCTTCTTGATTGGGAATATGTTCTTGTGAATGCTTTGCAGGCTGATATTGACAATAGCGGAACAATAGACTATGGAGAATTTCTTGCTGCCACCTTGCACTTGAATAAGTTGGAGAGAGAGGAAAACTTAGTATCTGCTTTCTCTTTCTTTGACAAAGACGGTAGTGGTTACATAACTATTGATGAGCTACAACAAGCCTGCAAAGAGTTTGGCCTGAGTGACCTCCACCTTGATGAAATGATTAAAGAAATTGATCAAGATAATGTAAGCTTATTCTTTTGTTGTTAACTTGCTATAAGCTTTTACTCTCATAAGGAAGATCCTGGTATATAATCAACCACATTTTCAGTTTTGTGTTGTGCATAAGATTCATTCATTTCATGAACACATACTGTTATGACCATTGGTTGTAAATTGTTCTGCAGGATGGACAAATAGATTATGGAGAATTTGCTGCGATGATGAGGAAGGGCAATGGAGGAATAGGGAGGAGAACCATGAGACGAACAATTAACTTAGGGGATGCATTGGGCTTACAAGCAATGGAGCTAGGAATTTAGTATGATTTATGTTGTAAATTATCTTAATCCTCAGGTGGGTCAATTGTCTCTGTTGCTTCTGCTAATATGAGTACTCAAAAGTGATGCATTGTTCGTATTACTGATATTAGCAGAATGCAATCGAGGGCTAGTTAAAAGCTTTGGAATCTTGTAGGAAACTGAAGTTAGAAGCAAACTGATAGAACTCTAGTCTTTGAATACTAGAGGTACGTCATATTATTGAATTATAGCAATACTATAAACCTTTACAATGGTGATATTTAGTATTTCCCTTTACAATGGTGATATTTAGTATTTCCCTACCCAGAGGTGAATGCTCCTGAGAAGGCTTAACTATCCTTTTGTCACAAATTCTTCCCTTTTCCCCTGCCTTCCTTCTCTGTTACGCCTAACTACTTGCCACATCAGCTAACTAACTCTCCTTTGACCCACTGTTCTTTTTCCTAGAGTATACTTTTCATATCAACGGTTTATTCCCTTTTCTGATATCCTCCCCATTGTCTAAATTACCCTCTTCCCTGTTGGTCCTAACATAAACAAACAAAAGAATTTGATAAATGATCAAGGACAAAAACAAAGATGCTTCCATTCTGTATATCTATAAACACTTGCCATCAAATTTGTTCTTAAAAATCAGTAAAAAGAGTTGGCAGGTAAGTTGCATGTAGAGATTTCTCCAGTAATTCCTTCTTTTTGCTTGCCTAGTTACGTAGAGGAATAAAAGCATTTGAAGATAGAAAACAAAGAGCTTCAAGACACAAAATAAATTATCTGCTGATTCCCACCAGAAGAAAATCATTCCAAGTTATTAGCAGACATCAGTAAATTTATGGTGGAGTAACCAAAAAACAGATGGTTCATTTGTTTATTACCAGGACGCTGACCCTCACAATACTTAGTAAACTAAGATCCTTTCTTAACACACTAAAGGATGAGACATCGAATGAACTATGTAAGCTCTACTCAAACTTAACCTGAACAAGACCCCTGTTACGTAAGCCACTGCAGAAAACTAAGCTTCTGCAAAATGCAAGCTTAAGAATTCACACCCCCCTGGTGCTATAAATGCACGCTCATCAAACCCCATACCTTCACAAGAAAGAAACTAATAATCATATATACTATACAGATGGCAAATCTATCCCTTTAATTCTCCTTCTCAGTTCTTGCAGTACTGATACTGCTTGAGTTGAGCTTCTGTCATTTGGCTATGGCAACCTATTACTCAGGAGTAGCAACTTATCAAAATGGTGACATTGTTCGTAAGTAGTAATTGGTTCTTTAATCTGTTATGTTTCATGTTATGTTAGCAGATGATGTGATAACTATCTAGTACTGTTGTTTCTTGTCTAGCTAACAGCTGCTCCGGGAATGACGATCAAGGCATATTTGGAGCTAGACTGAGAGCTGGTAATGATGCGTGTAACCATTACTACAAAGTGAAATGTGAAGGTGATTCCTCGTGCAATGGGGTTACGATGGAGGTGAAGATTGTAGACATCTGCCACGACTATTCAACCACATTCGTATTATCATACGAAGCTTTTGCCAAGATTGCGAATCTTAGCTCATCTCAGAGAAACATCTTATATGAATACGTAAGTTCTCATCAAATTCTTCAACTTCTGCTAATTTCTTTTCATTAGAAGTAGCAAACTGCATAACCTACAATATTAACTCAATTTGTTGGTTAATGTTGAATCTGCAGCAATTTTAGATTGTGAGGATCGTCTGCAGAAATCGATGGAATGCTTCTTTTCTCTACAAATAAACTCAGCGGAAGCCTGGAGGAACTTTAACTGGTGCAGCTGATCAAGTCATGCGTAGTTATTAGTTTCACCTTCCATTGTAATAGCTATAGTTGCATAAACATTTATTATATGATACTTTTCAGTTACTTCCGTCATGGATATGCTTTCATTTTCTTATATAAACATCAAATCCTGGAGTTTGTGAGCAGGGTTTTAGAGGGTAAATATTATTTGGATTTTGCATGGGAATTTGGTGGGTGAGAACCCAACCAAGAAAGAAGAACAATAAGAAAAAAAGAAAAGAAAGAAAGCATATGATAATTTTATTACAACGTTAAGAAACCCCTTTGGTATCCGGAACAGGAATAGTTTAGACAAACCAAACTAGCTCTTCTGTTTCCTTGACATGCATTTCTAAGAAAACCTGGAAAAACGAATGTATACCAGAAGAATGATAAGTAGCAGAAACTCTGTAAATTTTGTTACCACTTCCTGATCTGACCAGGATCACTAAGAGGGAAGATGTTCTTCAGAACCTTGACGACTTTGGTCATGCTTTGTGATGATGATGGTCTACTAGGATGTCGTCGACGTTGCTGATGATGATACTTCAACCTATACCCTCTTTTGCTCTTCCAACAACATTTCTTTTGCTTGCCTGACTCATCAGAATTCGACCCAGTTTTAGTTTCAATCTTATTATTCTTACCTGATCTCTCTGACACTGATAATCGACTCTCATGATCTTTCTCCAAACAAGAAATCCTCTGAACTAACTCCTCGTTGAAGTCTTCCCATAACATGTCCATCTTCTCATCATAGCAGTAGGAAAAGCTTTTCCTTTCAAGATCTAAAGCTTCTTTCTTATTGCTGCTCTGTCCACCTTCATCAGGATAAACTACAGAAGAGATCCGCCATAAAGAAGGTGATATCAGAAAGCTTGGAGTAGGTAGGTTGTTGATCTTGGGAAAGCTGAAATCTTCAGACACCATGACTTTTCTTTCTCAGCTCAAAGACACAAAAAAGAGATGAAATCCTGTAACAAAAGATGGATTCTTGAAATATGAACAAGTGAAGCAACTTAATGACAGAAACGGCGGAGACTGTTAAAAAACCGGAAGAAAAGAAAAACAAGTGAGATAGAAACCAGAGACCAGAAGCATAGGAAAGATTTGAGTGAAAAAATAAACTCGGAAAAAGAACATGAAGTGATAAGAAATGTTTCTTATATTATGCAGGAATTATTTTCGAATCTAACAGCATTTATTGCATGGATTCTGATGGTAACTGTCAACTACCTTATTTCCTTACATTAACACTCCTCAACACTTGAACATAAAGTTGGCATTTTGGCTACGAGAACAAAATTCAAAATTTGGGTAGTCTAGCTTAAAAAGTTTCGAAATTTTCAACTTCATTTAATCTAAATTTAACCTAAAGTTTTAAAACATCTATAAATTTAGAAAAGTTTGAAACTTTATCGGGCCAAATCTGGGCCCAAATGCTACTTAGATCACCACATTACTATTTCTTGTTCTTTGTGGATAAACTTATCCTAGGCCTTATTCAATGTGTAGAATGTTAAAGGGAAATAAAATAATTTTCAACATATTTATTTTCAAGTTTATGTGCAAATAGTAACAACTGAATATAAGTCTTAAACAAAGAGGCTCCATTTACCCTCAAAGCTATATATATATATATATATATATATATATACATATATTGTAATAATGGTAAAAATACCATTTTACAGACAAGTTTTTACTTATCTATCCACAGGAAAGAAGGAAAAAAAAAGAAATTTTAAAAAGGGAAGAAGACCAAATTGTCAGTCAAAAGAACATTCCAAAAAATTAAAAAAAAATCACCAAAAAAATTATATTTAGAGTATAAATATAAGTTCAGAAAACATTTCTGAAACATATTTGTAGGACCAAAAAAAATGATAAAAGTGGCCTTTCTTAGTTTTGCCCACCACACACACACACACACACACACACACACACACACACACACACACACACACACACACACACACACACACACACACACATAAAATGTTTTCCATTGTTCTTTGTCAGCTGCTACTAGAGTTTCATGGTATTCTATTTTCTAGTTTTCTCAACACAATAGAAAAGAGCAATCTTTCTGGCAATCCATTGACAGTAGATATCCTCTATTTGGTTCTACTAAATCTAAATGCAATGCATTGCACTTAAATATGTATGGAAATGCACACTCTAACAAACTATGGGCGTCAGATACTTATATCCAGATAGTACTTGACATTGAAGAAAGCTACAGTTTATTAGAAACATGAAGACCCAATGAATTTTGACAGAGGGGCACAGCAGTCAGAAGCATATATAGATTGAGTTATGAGTTGTAATAAGCATATAGAGAATTGTTCATAAGCATTTTACCGATTCACATTGGGGTCCAAATTCGAGCAATCTTTTAGGAGAAGATAGTAGCGCCCTGGATCTACCATATTAGCCTGACAATAAAGATTAGGCTGATTTTAGGAATTGACATCAAGATAGCAACTGAATGTTCAGAAGTTGATTCTGTTAATAGCATGCGCTTTCCTTCAAGTGCTTAAGTTCTAGCTAATCATATATTGCCGTAATGGATCACAGGATAGGGGCGAAATCATTAGCAAACAGTTCATTCTAAAAGAAAAGCATCCATGGAGAAACCAGCAAGGCAATGTGCAGCGGATTGTAAACTTTTAACGACTTTGTTCAAACAGATATGTGTGCTTTTCGAGAGTTTGCACAGTGTTTGTGGGCCCCCTCAGAGAGTGATGCAGTTCAAGGACAGTAGCCACAAAGTTTTCAGGCATGAGGAGGTCAGCATCTGGACTACATGGAAGAAGGCAATACCTAAGGCCCAAGCTTGAGTAATCAAACCTCCAGTCAACTTCAGACCTTGTACATCACCGAATATATCTTCCAAGTCCTGTGGGAACCCCTTCTACAGTTTTCTCTAAACTATCTCAGCAGAAAAGCAAAAACAAAGAAGAATCAACGGCGTTTGCACTAAACAGTGAGGAAGAAGAAAAGGCACTTAAAGAGAAGTGATTTTACTTACGTCCATCACCCAGGCATAAACTAAGATCATCTGAACCAGAGTTACTGACCTTGATCCCATTGACATGCCCCAGAACTAGTGACAAAATGTGACTTCAAAAATGAATTTCTATATCTAATTGTCCACCATTACCTAGTACAACATCTAATGCCAACATATATAAAGCATTTGAAATAGCAGCAGATACAATAGCATAACTCTTTTATCTTCGAATACTAATGTTTATGTTCCATTTTGAACTTTGCTTGGCATTCACAAGATATCCTATTACAATAATTATGCCACATGAAAGTAATAAATGAGTATAAGACAGTTTATGCATTGAAAATAGGATTGGAGTTAAAAATGCAACTATTTCATCAACATTCAGAAAATGTGATCAGATGCAGGAAGCTGAACTCTTTAGTATATCACTGACTAGCATCATCATATAGAAGACCAATATTTTCAAAGGGATTGCATTGAAGTGGCAAAAGAGTAGCCCTAACAAAAACACTGCACAGGACTAGTTGGAGAGACCAAATATGTATCAATGATCAAGTTGGGAGACAACAATGCTATTGGTCTCTTTTACTACTCAAGTGATTGTATTCATATTACTTATTTACATTTTAATCCCTTAAAATATAACAATCAAGAGTCAACATCAACAATCATCAATTACCTCATTTGTTATAGACATATGAGCGAATATGCTACCCACATGTCTATATATATATATATGATCTCAAACCATTTATCCCATGGTTATTTTGTTTATTTAAGCTTCACATTAGTCCTATGTAAACGGCAACAACATTGATTGTTAGAGTCCCAAATTAACATTACGTCGGACAGAGAATCTTCCTAATAAATTCAATCAAATATGACGCGAATATTATAGCTAATCCACTAACTGTATAATTATGTTGGATGACAATAAAAAACAATAACAGGTTTCGGAATCCTTACAACTCCCAGGCCTTTGGGTGGAAGCATGTGCCTGACATCTTGAAATGTTGGCGTGCTACAGAAACCATACCAAGTTGAAACTGCAAAGAGCAAGCAGAACCAATCATTACTGCTGTCATACAGTACCCTATTTTAGGTCTTTCTCAATAAATTGCATAAGAAGTAGCCTATAATCTAACTGGTCTGCCAGGATTAAAGCCCATAATGACAACATGCACAATTTCTTTCAACTACTCTATCTGCCAAGCGAACAAGATTTTGTATCTGGCCTATCTGTGTTAGATGAATACATATTAGAATTCATCATTTACTGAAGTTGATAGAGCAAAATTAACAGTAGCTTATGACCCCATGTGCTCAGTTCACCAAGAAGCAGGTAGAAAGCACTAAATTCATACTTGATATTGTAGATAATCGGTGGAGGAGCAATTCTGAGAAAAATAACAGTGTACCTGACAGCTGAAAGCAATTCTGTTTTCTGTATGGAAACCAATAAGTTGGTGTTTTCTAAAGCAACTCATCTTTAATTCATTTGATACTCGAGAAGCTGAAGCTTAAACGTTCACTTAACTTGAATGGATTTTTTATATGTTGATCCAGGACACCTAGCACACTGAAAATAGTGCTTCTCTCAGGGTGACAAGAATCGCTGGCAACAAATAAATTATTTATCCTCTCAACTTCAATCCAACTACACCCAGCTGGTTTTTTTAGGTCTCTTATCTTCATCAGTTTTCTTACTTCCATGACCTTATCCCATTTAGCATCAGCTGCATATAGGTTTGAAAGGACAACATAGTTCCCAATGTTGCTTGCTTCAATTTGAAACAAATGATCTGCCACAGATTTTCCCAATTCAACCTCATGGTGCATCCTGCAGGCACCCAACAATGTCCCCCATACATTTGCATTAGCTTCAATGGGCATTCCCATCACTATTGAATATGCATCATTAATTCGACCTCCTCGAGCAAGGAGATCCACCACACAGGAGTATTGCTCCATAGTAGGTTTCATTCCATAGAGCTTCTCCATGGAGTAAAATATCTTCAACCCTTCATCAATTAGACCAGAATGACTGCAAGCAGACAAGACGGCAGTGATGATAACATGATCTGGCTTCACATTCGACTCGTGCATACAAGAGAAAACTTTAAGTGCATCTTCCCCCATGCCATGCATTGCATACCCACTAACCATTGCAGTGAACATGACAAGATCCTTATTCGGGTTTGATTTGAAAAGCTTGAAAGCACAACCAATGCCCCCACATTTTGCATATACATCTACCAAAGCTGCCTCCATGTGCATATCCTCAAAACAAGATCTAATAACATATCCGTGACACTGCCTCACCAAGTGTAATGAAGCAATTTGAGTACATATTGGAAGGAGACCCATTATAGTAACTGTATCAGGCTTCATTCTTCGAGCTTGTAATTGATGAAAAAGATCAAGAGCTTGCTCATTGCAATCATTTTCAGCATAAGCTCGGATCATTAAGTTCCAAGTAGTCAGGTCTGTAGCATGCATCCTGTTAAAAATCCTGCCTGCATCATCTACCAATCCACTACTTACATAGCCTGAGATCAATGAGTTAAAAGAGATCAAGTTCCTGTTTTCTGATAAAGTCTGGAAAACCTTAAATGCATACTCAATCTCATCGCATTTGGCATACGCATCAAGTAATGCATTTTCAAAAGTAGGTTCTACATTACATGATGAAAGACCATACCGAATTGAATAACCATGAGTCTCTTTCACTTTATTTAGTTCGGAAACATTAAAGCAAAATTGCAATATGGCTAAAATTGTAATGTAGTCAGGTCTGATTCCTTCTTTGAGCATCCACTGGAACAGTTCTACAAATTGAGTGTCACGCCTACCTTCTACAAAGGCATCAAGCATAGAGTTCCATGATATAATGTCTCTCCTACAGATCATCAAGAATGTGTAATATGCAGCTTCTGTCTCACCACATTTAGCATAAAATTTGACAAGGGCATTGCCAACAGATGTATCCTGATATAAGCAAAAATGTCGGCAAACATAGCCATGGATCTCTCTGCCCAACTGCAAATGTTTGAGTTGTGCGCAAACAGGAAGAATAGTTACCAGGGTGACAGAATCAGGCCAAATATTCTCAACCGAGATTAGTTCGTGGAATAACTTCAGAGATGTTGACCAATCATCATTTGTTGCATATCCTGATATAAGAGCGTTCCACGAAACCAAATCTTTTGACTCCATCGTCCTAAACAACAATTCTGCTTCTTCTGCATACCCAACTCTTGAATAAAAACTGATTAAAGCGTTACAGACAGATGCATCAGCCAAGAACTCATTGTGACGAAGTGCATAGCAGTGGATTTCTTTTCCAAGACAATAGGCAGCATTCTTATCCATAGAAGCACAAACAGGCAGAATACTGGAGATGGTTGCATGGTTCGGTTTTATTTGGTCTCTCAGCATCAAATTGAACAATGAAAATGCACCTTCTTTCAATTTATTTTCAGAAAAGCCAGCAATAATTGCATTCCACGAAACAATATCTTTCTCTTTAATACCAGAAAAAGCAACATAAGCATCTTTGTCTACTAACCTGCATTTTGCGTACATTGAAACCAGGGCATTTCCAACAACAGTATGTGCTGCCAGTCCAGATTTGGTAGCATAACAATGAATGCCTTTACCGGTATTCACATCTCCAATTCGAGCACAAACAGGAAGAATTATAGCAGCAGTAACAGAACTAGGCTTAGCTTCGTGAGAAGCACGCATTGCATTAAACAACCTCAGCGTTTCAGCATGATGCACTGGGGACTGAGACCCAGCAAACCCAGATAAGAGAATATTCCAAAAGACAGGATCAGGACCGTAGTTGCCAATCTCCCCAAACAACTTCGTGCAATCATTCAGAGCTCCACATTTGGCATACATGTTGAGCAGTGCTTTGGAGACATAGTTGCAAGCTAAAAAGCCTTTCCTCAAAATCCCTGCATGGAGAGTCTTACCCCAGCTGATAGCCGAGAGAGCAGCACAAGATTTGAGAACAGGTGAGATAAGCTGGTAATCACGTAGGTGTCCATTGCAGACAGAATCTATCTCAAGCATGTTGCTGTTGTGCCAAATTACAGATGAAAAGACTACAACTTTGAGCGTTGTTCAAGTGAAACCAAAGTGTTTTTGCATTCCCATTTAGGAATTTCAACGAACACGTAGAACGCAATGCAAGGGCCCATCTCTCAAACTGTGGTGCGTCACTGAGTAATGCTGCAAGGGACCATCTCTCAAACTTTGGTGCGTCAGTGAGTAATGCCTTTCAAGTTTCGAAGTCTCAAATAAATATCATTTCTTTTTTTATCTTTCTTTAGGTCTCAACGTTACATATGCATGTGTGTGTATATATATATATATATATATTTAATCTGATTTTAGATAAATATTTCAGAGAAACACGTCGATCCCATAACATAACATACAAGTGTGAGTGTTGTGTCGCAAAAAGCTCGAGTCTTTCACTTCCGACCTGAGATTCTCTATCGCTCACCCCAAGTTCGAGAGAGAAATAGAGAAGATGACGCCGCCAGCATCCGGAGGAGGAGGAGCAGGTGGCGGTGGAGGCGGAGGGACACAGAGACAACAACAGGAGCAAGGTGGAATTGGACAGACGATTGTGGGATTCATAAGAATAGCGATTTTCTGGTACTTTGCATCAAAGTTCTTTACTTCCAAGAAACCGTCTGATCCCTCTCTCCTTACGTCCAACATCTTCCAAAAGGGCGAATCTTTGGTACTCTACGCTATTTTCTCATCGTTTATATGCATCTAGCACCTTTGGTTTGTGTTTAATTTATTGTTTTGTTGGGAAAGTAATTGGTTTTCAAGTTGACTTTGATTTGATTTTATGTTTGTTCTTGTTTCCATTGCAAAAATCGTTCCTTTTGGTTTGCTTCAGCATCGTTTGATCTTCAAGTGCTGTGACTGACTGAATACAAGAGTTTACTTGTTTTGGTTAGCTTGGTTCTTTTAACCCTTTATGCTACCCTTCACACTGGGTTGGCTGTGTGGAACATCTAATGGATTCGTTTATCTTATTTTCTCATAATTCGTTCAAATTATTCGGTATAATGTTCTTCGAAGGTTACCTCATAATAACCATATGCACGTTGTGATTGGGTATTTAATGTTGATTAACACGTTTGTTTTCTGTGTTACTAAGATTTGCAGTCCTCTGCAGCATTTACTTTCAAATTTGTCATTGGCTTGTATATATTCTTCTTTTAGTCCAATAATCTGCCCTGCAATAAAGGTGCCACTTTTAATATTTGGATGGTGGCTTGGCCTTGATTTTCAGTGACCTGTGGCATTTTTGATCTAATGGTCGGTTCTCTTCTTTCAGGATATGTGGTTATACCTCTCAGAGCACGACAAGTTCAATGACTTCAGTAATGAAAGTGCTCTTATTTGGCATGAAACTCGTATTCCTTATGCTGTTTGGAGTCCTCAGAGTACCAGGTCACTTTCTTTGAAGTATTATCCCGCTGAGGTACTATCTTTTTTAAGCATCTAGTTGGACCTTATATATATATATATTGTTTTGTCACGTAGTTTTTGAGGATTTTTGGTTTTTATGTTTTGGAAACCCATCCATAATGACAGATTATAAAGACTTCTGTTATTTCTTGGTTTTTCTGTTTTTCAGTTTTCTCTTCTGAAATATCTTTTCCACTACTGACATCATTGAGGCACTATTTTCATCTTTTAGGCCTTAAAGCATAATGGCAGTTTCTATGCTCATGTTTTCTTTGCACGTTCTGGGTTTCCTGTGGATCCAAATGATCCAGAATACGATCCTCTTAATGCCTATGGAAAGACACACCGTAAGATCCATTCTTTTTATTCTCATTGATTCTTCTTATTAAATAAAGAATTTCTGGATGTCTACATGGAATGGCATCATGTTCTTCCTTCTAAAATAATTTCAGCTATTGTTACATACTTGCCCAAGTCAAAAGCAGATAAAAGGAGGAGTCTCCTGGGAAATTCTGAGGGCTCTGAACAAGATATTGTCTCTCAGGTCTCTCCTTGGCTGTCAACAAGATGGTCAAATACTTAAGATTACTTGTTTCTATTTTGAATTGATACTTATATTAACTGCTTTATGACCTTGGTCATGCCTACCGACCAAAAGTACTTACCTACCATTTTTGTGGTAGTTGTTATACTTGTTCTCTGAGCATATGGTAGGGTTTAGGCTTTTAAGACTGTGTGCAAAGCATATGTAACCTGAAATTTGGTTCTTATGTAATTCCTCTTTTAGGAAACTCTGCATGACGAAGCCTTGCATTTCTACATTCTTACCTCAAATATTAAGTGCATGCTGACAAATTCAAATATTAAAAGGTAGTAATTATAGCTGTTGTTTGATAAGATCACCTATGTTGCACCTTTTCCTTTCTCTTAGACAATACATTGCACATTTCAATACTTGTCAACTGGGACTTAATGTCTTACCATGCCTCTTATTGGCTGGAATGCAGAGTGTAGTTTTGCTTTGTATTGTGTATCAATTGATATCATGGGAAATACTTATCTAGACTCCAGTAACTGCAGGAGTGTTATGCCCTTGTCTGTTGACACCTCTTTTTATTAAGTTTGATCTTGAGGTTTTAAGTTTTTGCAGCACAGCATGTTTTGGGGCTTAACCTAATTTAGATGTTACAGAAACAAGGTCTGATCATGCTCATGGTTTCTAGTTCAATCCTATTTATACGAAATTTCGTGAACAAGTTACGATTATCATGAAAAACTCTCAATTTCTCTTGTAAAGATGAACCATACATGTGTGTTTCTTCTCTTGATTCCTCAACTATGGTGTCTCCCATGGTATATTCTTAATACATATTTTATTTTTTTAGGTAATTGATGATGGTCAGATTGATTCTAAAGATGACCCTGTAGAATGGGTATCATATTGGAAGCCAAATGTTACAATTAACTTGGTTGATGATTTCACAAGGTATTTATAGTTAGTCTCAGTCTTGTAACATTTCCTTTGCATCATTGAGAACCTTAATTGCGAACAGGATTTACTTATTATTTGTCTATTTAATTCTCTGCAGATATCCACTTAATGGCGTACCGCCAAATATTGCTCCTTGTATCCTTTGATCATTGCATTATAGTTTGGCAATTTGCTGGACTTCTTGCCCCTTGCTGGTCTTTTTGGACGGACTTCCTACTTAGTCATTTTGAAATGACTTAATGTTTCTAATTCTTGTTGGAAGTGGAGTTCTTATGGATATTTTTTTCTAATAGATACATATAACACATGAACTTAATCATCAAAAATAATAACTTTTCTGATAAACTGAAAATTGTAGAGCTAATCTGGCCGCCGCCAATTTTCAGAATCTGATGCTATCGGGGACCATTTAAGTATTTAGACAACTAATAATAAGATAATTCAAAAGTTCAACATACGGCCATCTTGATGTTAAGATACTGCATGGAAGTTCGAATGAAAGTTTCAGGTGACTTTTTATTTGAACTTGACTTGAGTTTGCAGACTTGAATGTTGAGCCCACTACAGGGAATTACTTCCCCACCATATTCTTCAATGAGTTTTGGTTGCTGAGAGATAAATTGATCCCTATCAATGAGACAGTGACCGAATTACCACTTAATCTGGAAGTAGGTCCTATAAGCATGACAAAGTGGCAACTATTTCAACAAATTGATCAGTCATTCCAGATTCACCGAACTTATGGAAGCATGCTTGATGGAGAGGGTGATGAACTAAAGGTAAGAATTTGGCACAGGGTGATCATAAATGAAATGTTGGTTCAGTTTAATCTGAATAGTTTATGATCGAGTTATCATGATGATTAATAATTTTAGAAGTACCTCAATATCTTTTCTTAGGAGCCAGTAAAGTGTATTGACCTTAGGCCATTCATCTACAGTCAATAGAATAGAACATTTGACTCTATAAATGCACAAGGAGTTGTTGAATGTCTGCTATTGAAGTGTTACTTATCTGACTCAACCACATTTAAGCGACTCCCTGATATTGACTCGTTTTCTGAAAGTTCTCTATCTCAAGTTTTGCTTTGTTGATACATGTGGGTTCAAGCATTAATTCATTTTCATCCAAAAACCACTGTTCTTCAAGTTTCCCACTCTAAGGGTGCCACTGTTCTTCAAGTTACAGAATGCATGATGATTCAAGTTACATTAAAAAATATAGACCTACGAGTAAAAATAATGCTCGAGCAAAAATGTTGTTTGATTCCCTGAAGATGTGACTGAATTCCTTTACTTGTGATTTGCTAGACTTGTTGCCACCTTTTGGAGATCTTTCTGGAAACTAATAATTACTAGATTTTTTATCTTTAGCCTGTTTTTTCATTTTATTGTCTTTTCAGAGAGTTTTTCTGGAAGGAAATCCTTACTTGTTGGGCATCACAATGATCGTTTCCTTGCTGCATTCAGTGTTTGACTTCTTGGCATTCAAGAATGGTAAAATTTGGTGTTTTTTTTTTCTTTTTTCGCCTTTGTTTCCTAACTCCTTGATTCCTTTAAGATATATTGTAGGTTAAATGTGTTTGCTCTCTTTGCAGACATCCAATTTTGGAACAAAAATAAGTCAATGGAAGGGCTGTCTGCAAAGTCTGTCGTTGTGAACTTTATATGTCAGCTTATTGTATTTCTCTATTTAATTGACAATGATACTTCATGGATGATCCTTGCAAGTTCTGGAATAGGAGTCTGCATTGAGTTTTGGAAGATAGGGAAGGCCATGCATATAGAGGTACCCATCTCGGTCAGAAGATTTTATATTGTTTGCATTTCTGATTTCGGATTGAAGCTTTAATATTGTTAAGTTGGAGAGCATATGAAAGTTGGGCTTGGTAGACTGAGAAACTTTTTTACTTGAATAACACAGAATTTTGCAGAGAAATGTACATGCATTTCTGTAGCCAATCAAAGAAAGTTTTATGCCATCAGTTCCTGGTTTTGATTTCATGAAATCAGTTACGACGAAGTGGATATATGACACGCGTGACACTTTTTGTTCCGAGACCAACTCTGAACCCACATTTTGCTTAGCTTCTAGGCTTACAGATATCTTGGATTTCATTTTGTTATCTTTTTGGTTCTCACTTTGGCAGAGATGTTGATATTGTACCGATGTTACTATTTACTTCTTGTGACAAGGATGTAAGGTGATATTTCCTTCATATGCCAGATTGATAGAAGTGGGAGAATACCTATGCTTAGATTCCGAGATCGTGAGTCGTATGCTGGGAACAAGACAAAGGAGTATGATGACCTGGCAATGAAGTATTTGTCCTATGTGCTCTTCTTCCTTGTTGCATGCTTTTCAGTATACTCACTCATGTATGAGCGTCATAAAAGCTGGTATTCCTGGATTCTATCCTCACTCACAAGCTGCGTGTACATGTTTGGTGAGCCATCGAATCCTTATGTTAATCGTATTGTGCTGACGATCTGTGTCTAATATATGATCGTTTTTTATTGTACATTATACTACTCTGCCTTCTCTTGCTTCAAGGGATGGATATCAGATTTCGTTCACTAGTCATGTATCACATAAACAACAAACACTGATGTTTTCTCCTAGACGACCTGGTTTAGTCACTTGCAAGCATATTCATCTTAGACCATTGTCTCATCCAACTTTGTGCTTCAGGTTTTATCATGATGTTGCCTCAATTATTCATAAACTATAAGCTGAAGTCTGTGGCTCATTTACCCTGGAGGCAGATGACTTACAAGTTTCTCAACACCATCATTGATGATCTTTTTGCATTCGTCATAAAAATGCCAACACTGCATCGACTCTCAGTCTTTCGTGACGGTAAGAATAGAATGTCCGCTTTGCTTATTTTCTCCCTTCGACCTTGCAAAATCAGAGTACATGATTCCAGTGATATTTTCAGTTGTTTGGCAACTGGCATTATTCCTCTCAATGATAGCACCTATCTGTTGTCTGCAACTTCCTGATATAAGTTGCCCTTCCCAACAAAAAGCTTATTTGCTTGGAACTTGACCTTATATTTTCTGCTGTGCAGATCTCATATTCCTGATATACCTATACCAGAGATGGATTTATCCAGTTGACAAGACAAGAGTAAATGAATTTGGATTTGGTGGTGA
>JAOSBN010000177.1:38353362-38363423 GCA_027563595.1 Erythroxylum suave | reverse complement strand
TCAAACACATATTACAGAGAATATTCCTAATTAATGGTAATGGAGTAATCACAGGGATTGACGTTTATATTCTACATCAATACATTAACCTGAGGACGAAAGAAGTGAACCAAAGAATCGAAGCCTCGAAAACTCCCTGTTCATTAATCGTTGCATAGCAAAGATGAGACCTTAAGATTATGAGGAATTATATTTCTCAAGTGATGGACTTGAGGATTAAGAATAAGTGGACTCAAGTCAATCCAGTTATCGTACCAAAACCAAGTACTAACACCATTGCTAACCTTATGTTTAATACAAGGATAAACATTAATTCAATGTCAATTTTATTATTCAAAATTAAAGATTATTTCATTAGAAATCTTTCAAGTACATTAAATCAATGTCAATTTAATTATTATTATAAAACAAGACATATAATATAAAGAACATTGTGAATTAACAAACTTAATCCTTACATCAAAGAATACAAGATCATGGATAAAACAAAGAAGTCACTTGATAACTAAAAATTATATTACATTTTATAACTTTATTTTATATTGTTTTAAATTATTTATATAGTGAATTTAGATTTAATTATTTCATTTTTATTAATTATTTAAGTTATTTAATTTTATATTTTACAAGAAAAAAATTAAAGTGTACTAAATATTTTCTTGATGAAATTAGAAAAAGGGTCGTAGAAGAAAATCTGAACCAAAGCCCCGTCCAAGACCAAAAACAGAGTAAAACATGTCATCAAAAAGGAACCAAAACGACAACAATCAAAGAGGAAAACGCAGCACAGTAGCAGACAGAGGAGCAACAATAAAACGCACATACAGCAGAAGGGGGACTAGAACGCAGCTTAGAAATAAAAGAAGCTGCTGAGAGGAACAAAACGGCAGCACAGCGACATGCAAACGCAGAGTCCAAAGGCAAAACGCGGAAGCTCAGGGAGATTTCACCAAAGCGCAGCAGCAGGAGAAAGCCAAGATGAGCAGCCCAAAACGACTCACAGCATAAAGTAGCAAGCCAAAACGTAAAACGCAGAGCAAAACAGGACACCAGACCAAGCCAAAACTACGCAGCAGAAGGAAGGCCAGAATGAATAAAACACGCAGCAAAGAAAAACACACAGCAGAGAAAAACACACAGCACAGAAGAAAACGCAGAAGAGTAAAACACGCAACAGTCGAATGGATGCGTGACTGGAAGAGATAAGCTTTATCTCCATCTAATCTCTTCAAAACAGAAGAGATGAGCAAAAAAAATCATCCAAAGATCCATTATTTGGCAATGTTTCTAAACTGGAATTTGTTGAAATTAGTGACAATAACGTTGTTGTTTCACTGGAAGTGTTTTGTCTATGGAGGACAATCTTTTAACTGGTTCCATTCCCTCTTGTTAATATCTTTGAATCTTTCGGTTTTCTTTTTCTCAAAGAATTGTATTGCTTGGTCTAATTTTACAGAAATACTAAAAACAGAAAAATAAGAAGACGGTGTTTTTACTTGGTTCAATAGCTTTGAGCTATCTACATCTAAAGATCAATCTCACTCTTTCAGTGGTTCCACTAGCTTCAAGAAAGAAAAGTTATAAGAGATGAGTGTTTTTCAACACTTGTAGATTTTCCCTCAAACTCTCTAGTACTCTTATTAAGTACTCTAATACTCTCAAAAAATTTTCTTCTAACTTGAAACAGATAGGTGATTTTGTGTATCTGTAGTGGATGTGTTTGTAAGTCTGAACATGTATCTATTTTTTTTTATACAAAACAGATGAGGCTGTGCTAATTTAATTAACATGTCCATGCCTTTAACTTTTCTGCCTCTCACGTGTCTTTCATATGCCTTCCCATGTGCTACTCACATGCCTCATTTATGTACCTGATTTTCTTTCCTTTACTTTGCCTTTAGCTCATGCAGACCATCCTTTTGCTTTAGATAAAGTGCTGCGTTTTGCTTGTGCTAATGTTTCTGCCCATTTGCTTTCCACGTGAGTAACTTATCCTTTTATCTCCTTATGCACTGCGTTTTAGCATCTTTAGGCAGATTGCTTCTCTTCTTTGACTCTCTCTGGAAACTTCATTTGTCTTCTTCACAAATCTTACACTAAATCCTCAATTTTGTTTCAGGTTGATGATCACGTAAATGGTTTATGGAGAATATGTGATTCTCTTCACATTTATTCCCTTCTTCTCTATAAGTCTTCACGTATTTCATCGATTTGTGGCGATTTTGAAACCAAACAAAAACCCTAGCTTTTCACCGAAAGTGTGAGATCGAGTAGTGGTAGCTGTCGTCTTCAAGGGGCCTTCACCGATCTGCAGGTAATCTCTACAGAACATGAACTTACTTGTTGTGACGATTTTTGTACCAATATCTGATGAGTTTGTGTTGCTATCGATTTTCTCCAGTGTGAGTAGCCCTTGTGAGACTCGGTCTCACACGACGTGGAGTCTCACGTCTATGTGTTTGGACCTCTCATGCAGCACCGGATTTTTGCTGAGTTACAAAGCACTTTGACTGTCTGTAAATATTGTCGCTTTTGTGATGTTGATGTTGATTTCCTTTATAATGCCTGATAGCCATAGTAGCTCTTTTACTCCTTCTGTAATAGTATAGTATTCTGCCTCTGTTGTAGATAATGAAACTACTGATTGTTGTTGTGACTTCCAACTGATTGTGTTTCCTACTAATGTGAAATAATAAGCTGAAATAGATTTTCTTGTGTCTTTGTTTCCTACATAATCTGCATTAACAAAACCATACAAGAAAATCTCATTGTGTTTAGTTAGTTCAAATTTAGAGAAACATAATCCATAGTCTATAGTTCTAGCTAAGTATCTGAGAACATTTTTGAGCCCTTGCCAGTGTCCGTAACCTGGATTGGCCATGAATTTGCTTATAATACTGATAGAATAGGCTAGATCAGGTCTTGTAAAAAGCATTATGTACATAATGCCTCCAACTTCAACATCATAGGGATAGTGAGCCATAGCTTTCTGTTCTTCCTCTTTAGTAGGACTCTTGCTAGAAACCATTTGTAGGTGTGATCCTATAGGGACAAAACTAGGTTTTGCTTGTTCCATATTAAACTGAGCAAGAACTTTCCTAATGTAGTTCCTTTGAATTAGCCATAGCTTTCCTTCCCTCCTGTCTCTTATTATTTGCATACCTAGAAGCTTCTGTGCTACTCCCATGTCCTTCATCTTGAAGTGTTTGCACAATTCACTTTTCACCTCCTTAATTCTGCTTAGGTCCATTCTTATAATCACTAGGTCATTCACATAGACCAGCATAAACACTATTTTTTCCTCTCCTAGGTACTTGTAGTATAGGCAGTAGTCATGTGAGCTCCTAGTGAAGTTCATACAAGCAGCAACCTCATGGAATTTCTTATTCCACTATCTAGGTGCATGTTTTAGCACATATAGGGAATTTTGTAATAGGCAAACATGATCTGGTTTTTCCTTATCCACAAAACCTACTGGTTGCTTCATATAGATAATTTCCTTAAGCTTTTCATATAAGAAGGCCGTTTTGACTTCCATTTAATGGATCCCCCGGTCATATATTATGGCTAGTACTAGAATGAGCCTAGTGGTTTTGAATTTCACCACTGGTGAGAATATCTCCTTATAATCTACTCCCTCCTTCTGCCTATATCCCTTAGCTACAAGCCTAGCCTTGTATATCATAAGTTCTGCTTTTGTAACTCCTTCTTTTAACTTGAGCAGCCATCTATTTTCTGTTAATTTGGCTTTAGGTGGCTTGGGCACTAATATCCAAGTCACATTCTTCATTAGAGAAGAATATTCTCTCTTACATGCCAACTTTCACTGTTCAGCATCCCTTCTGCTCATAGCTTCTTCGTAGGTTTTTAGTGCTCTACAATCTATAAATTCGGCAACAAGACATGCAAATTCGACTAAGTTATAGTCTATGTACCTCCTATTAGGAATTTTCTATCTTGGTTATCTATCTCTAGTGAGTTGATAGTCTTGTAAGGCTTCATGTGAGCTTCCTGCAGCTGTCTGGGAGACTCTTTCCTCACTTTCTTTTTCTGTTTCTTCAGTCCCTTGTCCATGATGAGTAAGGCCTGGCACAAGTTCCTCATCATGAGATTGTGTGTATACTTCTTCTGCTTCTGTTTCTGGTGATACGTAAAAGGGGACTAAAGTGCTTGAAGTTCCAAGTTGCTTCTGAACTTCCTCTTGTAGGTTAGAGTCTGCATTATTCCTGCACAACAAGGGAAATTCAGTTTCCTTAAAGATCACATCTCAACTAATGATAGTTTTGAAACCTCCCTGTTGAAGCAGTAGGATCTTGTATCTTTTAACCCCTTCTAGATAAACTAGGAACACTCCCTTCATTGTTCTAGGTTCCAATTTTCCCTCTTTTTGGTGTCAATAGGCAATACATCTGAATGTTCTTAGGTAATTCAAGTTTGGCTTCTTCCTATTCCAAATTTCCTGTGGAGTTTTACACTCATTTGTAGAAGTAGGTAACCTATTTACTAGGTAGGTTGTAGTCTTGATTGCTTCCCCCCTATAGGGACTGTGAACACCCGGATGAAATTAGCATACACCTGGTCTTCTCTAGGAGTGTTCAGCTGAGCCTCTCAGCTACTCCATTCTGCTGAGGTGTGTCACTGTTTTGTGCCTTTATATTCCTTTCTTACTGCAGTAGTCTTCAAATTCCTTATTACAGTATTCCAGTCCATTATCTGTCCTAAGGCATCTCAACTTCTTGCCTGTCTGATTTTCCATTAGTATATACCACTTGATGAAGACTTCTAACGCTTCATCTTTCCTTTTCATAGGGTAGACCCAACACTTCCTTGATCTATCATCTATGATTGACATGAAAAATTTGTTCCCTCCTGCAGTGGGTACTTGAGCTGGTCCCCATAGATCACTGTGAGCATACTCCATGATCTCTTTAGCCCTCTTTGCTTCTCTCCTAAAACTTGTCCTGTGGCGCTTTCCTAGAACACATGATTCACAAAATTCCAACCTTTTTATGTCTTTTTTTAGAATCAGTCCTTGCTTTGAGAGATGCAAGAGACTCTTGTTCCCTGCATGTCCTAACCTTGAGTGCCATTGCTTAGTTGAATCAGGCTCTCCATTGCCAGTAACTAGTTTCACTTCAGTAGTTCCTATTACATAGTAGAGCCCCCTCTTTCAACTTCTCTTATGATCACTCTTCCATCCTTTAGGATTTCTCTAAGTCCATCCTAAGACCTAATTTGAAACCCTTGCTTATCAAAAACACTTTCTGATATGAGGTTTCTTCTTATTCTAGGCACAAACCTAACATTCGTTAAAGTCCTTTTCTTTCCATCAAACATATTGATAGAGATATTTCCTATACCTTTAACTTGTTGTTGTCCTGAGTCTGCCATCTTTACCTTGGCATTCACTGGTTCGAATGAGGTGAACCAATCCTTGTGAGGAGTGACATTCATTGTACAGCCTGAGTCAAAGATCCACTCTCTGCTGAGATCTTTACTCTCCTCTGTAACAGCCAATAGCTCATCCCCACTAGATTCTTCAGGTTTCTCCACATTTCCAGCATCTCCACCTTGTGCAACCTTATCCTTTTTCTTCTTTCTGCAGTCTTTGGCCAAATGCCCCTCTTTATCATAGTATAAATATTTCTTACTTTTAGTCTTTTTCTTCTTTTCTGCATTTTCTTTGGATTGCTTGTCCTTGCCATTCCCTTTCTGCCAATTCCCTTTCTTACTGTTCTTCTGATGATTTTTCTTTTCTTGTTTATTATCTATAAACATAACTTCTGGATCCTTTTGAAAGGATTGTTATCCACGATTTCTTCCATTAGTGAGTCCAGTACCCTCTTGACCGTGAGAGATTCTCCACTGACATGCTTAATGACCTTCTTGAAGGCATTGAAGTCTGAGGGTAGGGCTTTTAGAATTACTACTGCTTGGTGATCTTCCGAAATCTGTTCACCTACAACTTCTAAATCTTGCACTAATTTAAAGAAATAATCAAGATTATTATCCAGAGAAACAATGGTCTATAATTGGCTAGATTATGCAGCAGTGTCATCTTGTCATGAAGTTTCAACCAAAGTTTGTTTGCAGTATTACAGTTCTGCACTTTTCTAATCACAGTAGGTGATAAATGTAGCATTAACTTGCAGTGTGCAAGTCTTTGCAGCTTCAGGTTTTTAACAGGGTCAGTTTCTGTATCAAATTGGTCTTCAATTGCACCATAACAATCATAAGATTCTAGTAAGGCTTGCATTTGAATTTTCCAGATAGTAAAATCTTCCTTATCAGTGAACACATTCATTTCTTTGCCTATCATTTTGTCACGAAAGATTGATGAGTCTTTAATGCGTAAATGCTCATAATTGCTAAATTGGCTCTGATGCCACTGATGTTAAAATCTTTGGATCTTTCAGTTTTCTTTTTCTCAAAGAATTGTGTTGCCTGGTTTGATTTTACAGAAACACTAATAACAAAAAATAATAAGACAGTGTTTTTACTTGGTTTGATAACTTTGAGCTATCTACGTCCAAAGATCAATCTCACTCTTTCGGTGGTTCCATTAGTTTCAAGAAAGAAAAGTTACGAAAGATGAGTGTTTTTCAACACCTACATAGTTTCCCTTAAACTCTCTAGTACTCTTAGTAAGTACTCTAGCATTCTCAAAATTTTTCTTCACTTAGAAAACAGCTAGGTGAGTTTATGTGTAATAGTTGTGATTGTAAGTCTGGACGTGTATCTAATTTTTTTATACAAAACAGATGAGGCTGTGCTGATTTCATTAATATGTCCATGCCTTTAATTTCTCTGCTTCTCACGTGGCTTTCATATGCCTTCCGATGTGCTGCTCACATGCTTCATTTATGCACCTGATTTTCTTTCCTTTGCTTTGCCTTTAACTCACGCAGACCATCCTTTTGCTTTAAATGAAGTGCTGCGTTTTGCTTGTGCTGATGTTTTTTGCCCAATGTGTTTTCCACGCGAGTAACTTATCCTTTTATCTCTTATGCTCCACGTTTTAGCATCTTAGGCAGATTGCTTTTCTCTTCTTCTTCGACACTCTCCAGAAACTTCATTTGTCTTCTTCACACATCATACCCTAAATCCCCAATTTTGTTTCAAGTTGACAATCACGTAGAGGGTTTATGGAAAATATGTGATTCTCTTCACACCTCTCTACTTGGAATGTTATCAAACTTGCAAGCAATATATTTGGACATAAACAGGTTTCTCATGTGAGGTTCCATTTTTTATAAGCAACCTCAATCATTTTGTACCTTCCTAACGGTATCAAATTTCTCTCTTCAGTCCTCTCTCAATTCCATGCACAGAAATGACTGCTTCCTCTTATTTCTGCAACAACTATGGTTGTTACTAGTACGGAGACAACTCTAATTGAAGATCATAAATTGAATATTTGGCATGTTCTGCAGCAACTTGCCCTTCTGAAAAGTTTTGGTTTTTGTTGATTCAGGATAAAGTAGCTTAATCTTCCGTTATAGTGTTCCTTCAAGAATTGATAAAATCACTTATTAATCGATTTATTTGAATTGTTCGGTGAAATTTATCTTTTGATTATAAATTTCCTTCAAATATTAAAAAAAAAGATTATAAATTCTTCTAATTATTTTATTTGGCATAAGAATTTGAATTTTAGTTATACCCAAAAAAATAATTATTTTGATAAATGTTTTTATTTTTATTTTTTAAAACAAAATTTTGAATTTTGATAAAAAGAATACAAACTTTCATTAAATTATTTCTCAAGTTAAAGTCAAGTCAACTCCAACATGTAAGTAGGACATTAGCTTTTTCATCTTTCACATCAAACATGTTTCTGTCACGAGGTATGATTTTGATGTCAATGTGAACCTAGAATTATAAAGAGTTGTCATGTTAGGAGAAGTCTCGTCCTACTAATTTTCTAGACAATCGCATTTACTTTGTACACACTATTTTAGACTTTTAGTACATGCTCTCTGCACCACACAGCAACCATAACAAGATAAGGAGGATTGATATTTATTAGTTCCAGCTTGCAAGACTTTTAGTACAATCTTTTAACCGGTTCCATTCCCTCTGAACTTGGAATGTTAGCCAACTTGCAAGCATTATATTTAGAAAAGAACAGGTTGCCTGGTTAGGTTCCATCTTCCACAAGCAACCTCAGTCATTTGTTCAGCCTATACTTGGATGGGAATCATTTGGAAGGAAACTTTATGTTTTAGACTTTTAGTACATGCTCTCTGCACCACACAGCAACCATATCAAGATTAGGATGATTGATATTTATAATTAGTTCCAGCTTGCAAGACTTTTAGTACAACCTTTTAACTGGTTCCATTCCCTCTGGACTTGGAATATTACCCAATTTGCAAGCATTGTATTTAGAAAATAACAGGTTGTCCGGTCAGGTTCCTTCTTCCATAGGCAACCTCAGTCATTTGTTCAGCCTATTCTTGGATGCGAATCATTTGGAAGGAAACTTTCCTTCAAGTATGGGAAATTGTCAATTTTGGGTTAACTTTATGTTTTAGACTTCTAGTACATGCTCTCTGCACCACACAGCAACCATATCAAGATTAGGAGGATTGATATTTATACTGTTGGTAACAGACCTGACTAGGTTCGGATAACTCATGATCTAAATCTAACTCAAAAAAAATTTCGTTTCAACTTGGTTTGAAGTCATATAGCTCGAGTTGATTTAATTTTACAACTCACAACTTGCACTTCTGAGAAGATTTGGTTTTGCTTATCCTTTTAGCATAAAAGTAAAGTCATTTATCATTAAAAAAATTTCCTTTAATATGATAAGCTCAAAAATTTTAAAAACTATAATTTTGAGAGTAATTCTATAGATGAAGTTTATTTTACAAAAATAAGGTCAAATATAAATTATATAAAAAATTTAGTAAGAATAAAGTATTATAAAAATAATTTTGAAATACTTTAATTTATATGTATTTTTGTTTATGAATTATGATTACTATTTTACATGTATTATAATAACAAATTATATATGTAGTAACAATTAAATATATATTTATATTTTTTAAAAGATATTGACTTATAATGTGAATATAATTTAAAAAATATTGACACTGTTCAAAAATACTCTTGTCATTTTAACTGCTGCAAGATTTTGCTTCAAGCATTCTCTTATTAGTGCTTGTTTCTTGAAAGTCTGTAGAACTTTAACATCTGTTAAGAACAAAATGGCAGTACAGTGACGCGGATAGTTCGAAGGCAAAACGCAGAAGCTCACTGGGTAGTTTTTTTTCATAAAAACATTTATTAATATTTTTTAACGGAGGATTCTGCAGCTGCTACTCTTTGAAGCAAAAGATTGTAAATAGTTTTATTTGGATTGATTCTTAGAATTTAACTTTTGATTATAGATTGTCTTCAGATATTAAAGAAAAAGGAATTACAAATCTTTCTAATTATTTTATTTAAAATAGATCGTAGAATTTTAATTTTAATTATTCTCGCATATTTTAAGAGAATAATTATTTTGACCAATATCTTCATTTTTATTTTTTAAAAACAAATTTTTAAATTTTGATGAAAGGATTCAAACTTTTCATTAATTGTTATTTATAATTAAAGTCAAGTTAATGTATTTTTGTCATTTTTAACTTAATTTTCTTAATTTTATGGCTCGTAACTTAATCAAAATTAAATAATTTAATTAAAAGGAAGCTCAATCATAGTTTTCCTAACTTAAAGATTGACTGAATTAGGTTAATCACAAAATTTTTAAAACAATTTTATTTTATATGCAAAAGAAATTTGAGATTCAAACTCAAATTGGACTATAAAACCTGAGCTTGAATTTATAGGAAAATTATCAAGCTTCATGATTTCATGAATTATCAAATCTGAGGCCCTGTAATTATGGCAACTGCATCTGATTTTAGCAACGGCTATAGTTGTAACTAGTACTGATACAACACTAGCTGAAGATTGTTAATTGAGTGTTTTGCATCTTCTGGAGTAAACTTTAATAATGCTAATGATTTTATTTGAAATGTTTGGTGGAATTTAGCTTCTGCTTA
>JAOSBN010000177.1:38334048-38345181 GCA_027563595.1 Erythroxylum suave | reverse complement strand
GTACGCCCCATAAAACTGTCCACCTTTTCTCCTTCCTTCATGGTCAGCATTTCAAACTCCTTTCGCAATGCTTGCAGACTCTCCTCACTTTGGTGGATCCCTGGTACTTCTGTTTCATTGAATCCCAAATTGCCTTTGACGTGCTTTTATCAAAGATAGTTTCCATGATTTCTCGATCTATTGCCTAGAACAAGAAATTTTTGACTTTCAAGTCTTTAAGCTTTGCTTCCTCAACACCCTTTCTCTGTGTTTCACTTCCTAATGAACTTCCTATTGCAAGTCGTGGAATTCCCTCTTCCACCAGACGCCACATTTCCTTGCTCCTCAAGAAGTTCTCCATTAGCATCGACCAATGATCATAATGACCATCAAACTTTGGAGTTACAAATTTTTCTGAGGTTGCCATGCTTACTCTCACACTTCAGACTTGTCTGAAGGCTCTGATACCAATTGTTAATATCAGAAGCTAGTATATATGTAAAATGAATAATCTCGCATCATAATTCAATAAAAACAGTGGCTACTTATAGCCTTACAACAACTGGAAATAAAACTGACTTTACGTGTGCCATATTCTTGCTAAAGAATAGGTCTTATTATAGCTAACAGTTGAAATGGTAAACCTGCGACTAATTCACCGTTATTTCAGCTAACAAACAAAACAAGACTTCCTTGGTATGGTAAGCAACAGAGCCTTTTTAAGCTTAATCCCTTCTCAATTTGTGTGTTTGGCGTCATGGATGTCCAAGGGCTTATGGCAGATTTTCCAAACGATAGGTACAGAAAGCAAAGGACTACCCAGAATTCCCTTGCGCGCCAAAACCAGCAAAATGAGAGAGACAATGGTCACCTACAGAACACAGCGGAAAGAAAGTGGACTTCTAAGTTTATGAGTTTTTCATTTAATTGTAGAAATTACAAAAATCCAACCGATTCTTCCCTTTTAATCATAAAAATTTTAAATTTTAAAATTTTAGTTAAATTTTTAACTTTTTATTTCAATTTATTTTAATAACTCATGTCGTTAAAAATGATTTATTATTTTATTAATCAATCGATCAATTTTTATAAATTAATAAATTCTTATAAATTAAAATAAATCAATAAATAATCTAAATTTTTTTAATTTTAATGTAAATAAGAACAATTTCTTATAATCACATGTTAAATTCCTTAATTTTATTCAATATTTAATCGGTTTTATTACGATATAATATTAATTAAAACTTTAAAACCTTATTTCTAGTTTTTAAAAATAAAAATAAAACTTTATAATAAAAAAATTAATGGATTCAAATTATTCCATTAGAAATAACTTAATTTATATCTTTTCACTTAGATTTGTTAAATTCAAATTTATATTTAACAATTTTTAAAAATTGGTTGTTCCTGTGAATAAATTGTAACCCCTAGGAGTGGTTGAGTTAGTATAGTAAGAGGTATGAAGTCAAAAACTCTTGTATTTAAATCTCCTATTTATATTCTCTCGATTGAACCTATCATACAAAATTTATCTAATACGAAATAGCCTATTAATGTAATTTACAAGATATTGCGTCATTATAAAAAAATTTATAAAAAATAATAACTATAAATTTATCTGTTCCCAAAAAAAAGTAATTGTAGAATATATTTTCCTTTTCGAAATAGGAAACCAAAAGCTAAGAAGGTTCCAAGAAAGTCTCCACTCCGCTCAACGCACACTTTGCTTTCTTCTCAAAAAAAGGAAAACTTGTCCTTTTTAAGTATTTATTTATTCACCCAAATTACCTATTATAAACAAAACATAATACTAATATTATTCTAAAAAAGGATATTAAAATATATAAATATATTAGATTTCCATATATAGTAAGAGAGAGGTTTGAGTTTACAAGCGGTAAACTCGCTTAAAGAGCTGAGACTTCGAAGCAATTTATTGAAATTTTAAAATATTAAATTAAAAATAGTATTTAATCGAATGGTCTGTAAGGACTAGATCATACACGCATACACACCCTAACCCCACCCATCATTGTCACTGTCTCCAAACACTACCTCATAACCCTAACACACACTCCAAACAAACCTCTCTCTCTACCGACCTCCCTCTCTTTCTCTCTCTCTCTCGTTCTTCTTCAGTTCTGTTCTTCTCTGATTTACACCAACAGATCCACAGCTCTCAACTACCGCCCTTTTTATTCACCGGATCTACCCCCACCCCCCACGCGCTGGTGAGATGGTCGTTGTCAACGGCAGGCCTATGAAGAGGATGAAGAGAAGAGTAACCGCCGATCTATATGACTTCCTATCTTTCCCTCCCACCGACGATCATCCGCGAGCGCCGTTCAGAGCTAACGTAAAATCCTTCCTCAACGAGTACGCGCTCTGTCCACCCCCGGCTTCCCTTATCCCCCATCTTTTGACGTGGCAGATGTCCTTCCGTGTCGGTGTCGATTCGGCTTCGGCGCCGGCGGTTGGGTTGGACGTCGTTGAGGAGGATGTGGCCAGATCTAGATCTCTTTACTGCGATCAGTGCCGCGTCGTCGGTGAGTTACCGAGTCGGCTCAGAATATCAATATTATTTCTTCCCGGTCATTCTCCGGTTTGCCGGTTCCTAAGGCGGGAAAACCGACTTTCTGTTTGTGTAGTCTATTCTTTTTTTTTTTCCCCCGAAAGGCGGTTGAAAATAGCGCCCATACCTGATTGTCTCATATCGTGGCTTACGTGTCCAAGTAACCTGATTGATTGATATGAATGATTGATGACCAAGAACGCTGACTAAATTTGAGAGAATCTCGTGAGAAGAACGGAGACGTATAGAACGAGAAATTTGATAACTTGTAGGAGTGGACATTGTGGGGTCTAATCAACCAATCGATGTGATGTTGACTGATTTGGACACAGACACATGGCGATCATGCAACTTTTTCCACTCTAAATAATATATTTGCTTACTTTCAAAAAATTGAGTGGACAGTAAAATAATGTTTGCTTTGCTTTGTGCGTGACAGCTATTGCTATCTATGGTACCTAGAGAGGAGTTTTAGTCAAAAGTGACCCTTTAAGTGTCAGACCCCACTCCCTAGTTAGTATTTTATTTTCCGTCGTTGTCGTCTTGTGGGAGTATGACATTGCGTGTTTGCTTAGCTGTCCCGTAACTATTTGATTCTTCTACCTTAAGTTATCCAAAAAAGCAGAAATCTTCTTCTCTGCCCGGATCAGAATAGAGTTACTTTGACATGTTGATAGACACTATTTTGTCTTAGGTTAAATAACTAACATTTGGTTTAATTACTCGATGGTATGCTTATTTATGATATTTATTCACTGGTTATCTCAATTGATAAAGATGGTTTCTTTACTGTAGCTATGCTAGTCTTTGCTTATTTATTTATTTATTTTGGTTTACTTATGTTTAGGTTGGAGCGGACATCCAGTATGCACTAAGCGTTATCATTTCATTATTAAGGCTGATGGTAATTCTATTGGAGGGTATCATAAGCCATGTGCGTGTTGTGGGGAGGTTTTGCATTTTTCAGAATCAAGGTAACAACAACACACTTTCTAACTTCAGAAACATGAATTGTGATCAATTGAGTATTGTCCCTTATACCGAATTTTCGGTTTTCTCAGTATTTCCTTTTACCATCGATGGTAAATAGTTATATATATGTTGACTAAACACATGTCCTTGGGATAAGATTTCAAATGTCTTTAGTCGTGACAAAGCACGCCTTTTGAAATTCTCTATTGAACACCCCCAATGTGTAGTATTTTTTATTCATTGTGCATGTATGTCTACTGGGTATTGATGCATTGGTTAATTAAAGCTTGAATCACGTTTGCTGATGGTTATATATTATCTATTTTTTGGAATTGTAAATTGATTCTTCATCATCAGGTGCAAGACATGCAACCACATTACGACAACGGATGATGTTGAAGACTGGATTTACCATCAGTTGGAAGATACTACTCATCTTCTTCATGCTGTTGTCCACGCGAACGGTTATGGGCACCTACTTAGGGTCAACGGTAGAGAAGGTGGATCGAGGGTTCTATCTGGATGCCATATCATGGACTTCTGGGATCGCTTATGTAAAACTCTTGGAGTCAGGTTAGTAAATTTGTAACAAATAAATATATTATCAGGATATTGGAATACTGCCATTGGGTGTTGCAGTTTTTCAAATTGCCTTGCTTGTAAAATCACATAGGCTCAATACATGGAAGATTTTTCCCACACCTTCTGATAGCAAGCGTTTGTTTCTGGGATCACGATTGATTTATGTCAATATTATGTTGGGTTTTTACAGCATGCGTGCTAGCACTGCAATATGTAGTTATGAGCCAACTAAACATGTTGTTTGATGTGCATGAACAGGAAGATTAGTGTGATGGACGTGTCAAAAAAGTATGGCTTGGAATATAGGCTTCTTCATGCCATAACCAATGGCAGGTCATGGTATGGTAATTGGGGCTATGAATTTGGTGCTGGTAGTTTCGCACTGACTGTTGATGCCTACAAGTCAGCTATTGAAACTCTCTCCAGCCAATCATTGTGTGTGTATCTTTCTCAAGGACGGAGACCATGCACTCGATTGCAAGACAAGATCTCATTCTACCAATCCTTGTCTGATCGTGAGCTTGTCAATATTGGGGATCTCTTTTGTTATTTGATGAGTTTGATCCACAGCAGCGGCAAGTCCCCAAGGATTGATTCCTCTTATAAAAAGCTCCAAATTTTCAAATCAGATTCTCCGTCACTGAGTATGACTGATGTTGAACGTGTTGAAGAAGCCATGCTTAGAGTACTCCGAGCAGTCTCGGGACCCAACTGGGTTAGTTGGCGTGCTCTTAGAGGTGCTGTGTGCAAGGTAGCTACACCAGATCTCCTTGATCATTGCCTTAAGGAAATTGGAGGGAAGACAACAGCTGATGGAATGATTGTTGTTACACGGTGCAATCAAGATTCAGGTGCTTTGGAGTACAGGTAGGTGCATTATTCTGTCTCATTATGAGTCTCTCTGTTCAGCTGGATACCATGTAGAGTAACGTCTCAATAATGCACAACTTCAGCAAGTTGTCAATTCAGTGTTCATTTTCGTTTTGGTTTTCATATTGTCTACAACTTGCATAATATGTGAAGATCACATCATGTGAATCTTGAGAGCAAATTTCTTTGGATTTCATGGTTCGTGATCTTTAGGCATACAAGATCTTGTTTTTTCCCCTCTATTTTAATTCTAAAATGTTGGGCAATTTGTTCGTCATTATCCCTGTATTCAAAATCTTAGCTTTTTGCATTTTGATTGGTTCAGACTTGAGGCTGGAAATCAACCATCAAATGAAAACAATGTTGGTCCTGGTTTGCCTGTCATTACCTGCCCATCTGAAGAAAACCTTGTGCAGGATCTTCGATTTCTTTATGAAAGCCTGCTAAACCCTCTAACCATGGCAAGCTATGGTCCTGAGGCAACAAGAAGTTTTGCAATCAGCTCAGCAGAAAAGCTTCTTGATTGCAAGCAGTTTGTGAAAGACTACAAGCCTGAAATGGCAATAGCAATTACGAATCCACTTTTTCTATGCATAAATTGTCATGTGCAAAACTTCGACCAAGTTGAAGAAAATGGCCCTAATACTCCCCCAGAAATACTTGTCTTGCCACCAAATGCTACCCTTTCTGATCTCAAATTTGAAGCGACAAGGGCATTGCAAGATGTATATTTGATTTTCAGGAGATTCCAAGCCGAGGAGCTAGTTGGCTATAGTGGTGTTGATGATTCCACCCAGGTCAAACTCTTGTTGGGGTCAGCTGAATACGTAGAAGTTCGAGGGAGATGCCTTGGGAAACATAGTGTAAACAAATTTAGAATGGAGAGAGGAATGGAGAGATGGACTGTGGAATGCAGTTGCGGGGCTAGAGACGATGACGGCGAGAGAATGTTAGCTTGTGATGTTTGTGGAGTGTGGCAGCATACTAGATGTTCCGGTATTCCAGACTCCGTATCCGTGCCTGCCAAGTTCATTTGTCGCGGGTGTAGGGGTTCTTGCTAAATTATTATCCATAATTATTATATTATTGCCCGAGGTGGGGGAGATGCAAGTATATCCACAGAAAGGATTTGTTGATTGCATTTGATGGTAGCAAACAATGTTAGGTGGTAGCAAAAAATGTTAAATGGTTGTACATTTAGGTGGTTTCTTTTTTTTTTCTTTTTTTTCTCAGTAGTGAGAGTTTTTCCTTGTGGCGCCAAGTGAACTTGTAAATAGGGGAAACAAAGGCTTTAACTGCCTTAGAAGAAGTGGAGTCAGTGAAGAAGTTGTTCCTTTCCAATTCCAATTTCTTCTTTTTGTACAAACTCTAGAAAAAGAAAATTGAAAAGAAAAGGAGGATTAGTTCTAACACATGCGTATATTTGCGTTTTGCCTTTCTAGCTCTTTGATTGAGTTGAGTTATTCTGTTGTCTGACTTTTTAATTGCTAATTCTTGAAGTAATTTATTCGGAATATGTTGTTGTCACAAAGGCCGGCAGGTTTCAACTATTCTCTTCCAACACCGTTGGATTGATAAGGTCAGTAAGATAAACAGAACTGGAGGAATTCATAGATAACACTTTTAGATATTCAAGTTTTATATCATTCATGTGCATAGAGAAACATTAGGTCTGATAATTCATTTGTGCAACAATTTCACATGGGATTTTCATTTGCAGAAGGAAGATTAATTCAAGCATCTGCTCTGAACTGGTAAGAAGCATATGAAAGGATGCCATGGTCCCAGCTGTGGTGCACAAGTTTGGCTTTGCAGTTCTCACCAGCGGCTCCAATGGCCACATGCAAAGGATAAAAGTGGTCCGGCCATGGTTGAGCTTGCTTGGCATATGGTGCCTTTGTTTTATACTCATTCACATCTTCATATCTGCATGAGAAAGAAAGGCCGAAAAGGTTTCAGTTTCATGGCTTTAGAAGGAGAGCAAATTGCAGCAGTTGAAATAATATCTACATCAAAGTTTTGAGATTGGACCATTAACTGCAATTTTGGACTGCAATTTAAAACTATGATCTAAACGGAGCTCTTTTACCTCCCATCAAGGAGAGCATTTTTAAGCCAAGTGTCGAATTCCACCGCCCAGGAAGTGATTGGACTGCCACGAGGTTGCATGGCCCTCAGGTTGTGTGTAGCAGAACCGGAACCAATTATCAGTACACCTTCATCCTTAAGAGGTGCCGGTGCCTTTCCCATGTTGTAATGGTAAGTAGCATCTTTATGAGACCGGACTGACAGCTGACAAACTGGGATATCAGTTTCTGGATACATTAGGCATCAATGGAACCCAAGCTCCATGGTCAACACCTCGCTTCCTGTCTTCATGAACAGTCTTAAATCCTGATGCTACAATCAGTTCTTTAACTCTCTTTGCAAGTTGTGGAGCTCCTGGAGGAGTATACTTTAGCTGCATTGTCCACAGGAAAAAGCTATCACGGTAAGTAACAAGAGCAAATTGCAGATTCCAAGTCTTCAATGGTCAGAAGTCTGCAGATTCCAAGCCTGCAGTACTTTAAGATATAATAGGAAAATTTCAACACTGGTGGTAGTGATTTTCACATGAAATTGTTATAAAGATGTTCACTTTGACAGGTTTTGTAGAAACCTGTCGGAAATCTAAGCATTCAGGATCAAAAGAAACCAGCTTGAGGTTGCCGAGAAGAAATATGAATGACCTTGTACATGGGTTTGGGGAAGCCATAAAAGTCGTAAATGGTGTCATTTTGTTGGACAACGTTAACAAAGGGCTCGTCAGTGTCCCAGTGGCTGGAGATGACAAGAATTGAAGAGGGTCTCTCCTTCAAAACTTGGTGCTGCCATGACTGGAAAAAGCTCCGTGCTTCAATGGACCCATCAATGGACAGCATAGGCGAGCCATGTGACAAGTAAAAGGTATCCTTCATACCCATTTCTTCAAATACCTGATCAATACCCAGTTCTCAAAGTTTTCAGATTGCTGAGATATCTGTCATTCATACCCACAATCACAAACACACATATATACAAGGTGTTGGTGTTCTAACAAAATCTGGCCGACCTAGGACTTGGTCCGAGAAATTGTCTGAGGCGTATAAACTTATTAAGAATTAACAATAAAGAACGAGAGTTCACACACAATTGAAAGCCTGCAAATGTAGACCTTAGAATTCTTTTTCCTCTTGCTTTGTTTTGATTTGATGACATATTCAATTATGCCAATTCTTCTTGTGTAATTGGAAGAAAGAATCAGACTCATTCCATTATCAATTAAAATTCTTTTAAGCCTCAATGGAACAATAAGAATATCACTTTCCCGAGAAACAAACATGTCTTCTGGTTTCCTCTTTGCTTTCATATCTATACAAATTCTAACCATAGTGCAGCCCAGTTTCTATCTTGCGTTGATCAAAACGGGGCAAGAACATAGACACGGCTCAAATCCAAAGTATTTTTTATTAGGTTCAGGTCCAAACCGGACTCGAAGTACAGACAACTTTGTTTTTTCGCCAAACTTAATCATCTTTGTTGCAAACAGTCAGCCAAAGTTTGTCTTTCAGCTATTTCCAGCTTCAAGGCGTTATCTTTTGGCATGTTGATCAAAAAAAATTGCAGTTAAACTTATGATTAAACACTCTAATTACTATATTCAACATCACATTTTACATCCCAAGGGGTCTTAAGTCATAAATACACCATACTTAGTACCAAAACAAAGCTAATTTTGTGAGAGAAAATGGACTCTGGCAAGCGTATATTCTTTTCCGGCAACCCAAACGCCAGTTTGTGATCACTGCACATCCTCCCGGTCAAGGTTATCTTCCAATACCTGTTCAGGATCAAAGGTAAGGGATGCTGCAGCCCTCATTGCAGGATGGACGAAATAAAAGGAAAAACGGCACAAATACAACTAATCGTATGGGCAAAATAAAAACCAATATGAATGCAACTGTTCCTATATTAGAACAACAGCTCGCCAACAAATTCTCAGTTGCAGAGGTAATACGTCTTAGGAACAAGATAAGTATTCTAAAAACCAGCTTGTTACCTTACATAGGGATGTAGACAAGTTCAAATAAGAAGTCCTGATAGATCAGTCAAAACTCAAAACAATCATGGGATTCAAGGCAAAGGCAACAATTCGGTATCAAGGCTCGTACTTTTATTCGTATCACGTTAAGTTTTTGGCAACCTGTTCACGTGAAGGGCAGCAGGAAGATCTTTTTAACCAACATCCTTTCTGAAGTAACTCGAGAATCCATAGTTTCTTAGGCATTACATTATGAAACTAGAAGAAGGCACCCTTAAGAGTGCATATTCACTTAGGCTTAGAACCATGAAAGGAAGTAGCTCAAAATAACGAGAAGAAATACCTCGACATATTCGACAGGCAGAGGGATACCAACAGACCGCATTTCTTCCTGTGGTAACGGTTTCTTACAATGAGACCATCGAAATGCATCAATCAGGATGCTATCAGAGTCATGCTTTACACCATTTAAGGAATTTGGATGATCATTATGGACCTTCTTAGTCTCCTCACGCAGTGAAGTATAATGCGTCGACTTCACCATTTTTTCGCCAGTATAGCATAGTTCATACCTTCAGCAATAGTTAGAAAGCAGATACTCATGAATACTTCTCCAAGAGGACTTGTGATTTTAACTACTCAAACTTCCGAACAGTCAAAAATGTTTTTATACAACAACAACATTTCAGTAGCAACGCTGCTAAGATGTGGGGTTTGGAAAGGAAAAAAGGGAACAACCAGATATGAAAATATAGAGACAATTTGGGGCATCATTTTTGCATAGATTGGCCAACTTGTGCCAGAAGGAAGGTTGTCTAATGATATAACCATCGCTATGAAACACAGCAGCTTTCATATCACAAATAAGCTTATGTAAAAGCTGGAGTTTGTTTCCATCATTCACGCCAATACAGAAATGAAAAACAGAACTTCCTCTGAACTTGCTTGCAAGTATCTAACAAAGCTAAGACCAAAATGTTCCGGTAATAAGGAAAAGTTAAACACGTAGAAGAAGAAGAAAAGAAGGAAGAACTGAGAAATAAACAAATCATGACACAAGTGACTGGAAAAGAAAGCAAATAATTTGATGCAGTACCTGCATGAATGTGTTTCTAAATACAACACTTCACCCTTCTTCAAACGCACAGAAGTATACAGCAGTTTTTTCAAACCCTTGTCAGCAACAACACTAATGCTGTACTTTATCCTGTAAAAGTTTTCAATAATGAAGATTCATAAGCACATCAAACATTCCCGTAATTTCTGTACAAGAAGATTAGCAGATAGTTAATCAACAGAAATGTGACCTGCACAGAGAAATATTGTGAATCACATAAAAGTTGGAAACCAAAAAGATGAGATAATGCTGAGAGAAGAACTAGTGTCTTCAAGAGGAAGCACCTATGTAAACTAGGAACACAAACCAAGGCAACTGACCTGTTGAGTCTATAGTGTGGGAAGATATTACAAGTCGATACACTGACTACAGTGGCATCCATATGTTTCAACGAGAGATTTTAGAGTTGTTAAAACTTCTTGTACAATGTTAAGAAGGTAAAGAGGATGTTTGCAACTTCCAATCCATCTGAAAAACCAGAATTGATAACTCTCTTCACCTCTTCAAAGGATAGATAATTCGGTTTAGGTGGGGAATGGGGAGATTTATGGTTTTCAACACATTGAATAAGAAAAAGTCTCTCGTCATATCTGTGGAAACTTTGTTGTTTTGCATTGTCCAGTTGAAAAACATACATCAGTCACCTTTTTTTCATCAATATAGATCGCCAGCCAATTGGAAATGGAGTCTGAAGGATAGAGAATCTACTGTCAAACGTTACCATTTATGCATAGGATGCATGGTCAAGTTTGAACAATATAACAACTCAATTGTAAACGATCAATTCTATTAACAAAACTAGATGCAGGTTAACTTGCTTAATACCTTCCTGCACAAGAAAATTGAGATGCACCAATAAGTGAAAACATCTCTATCCAAGTTCAAAATATGTAAACGTCTATGTTAAGTCAGAATTTTGACTTCACATATAAAGTGATTTTGATGACAAACAAAGATAAGACAGAATGAAAAGCAGAT
>JAOSBN010000177.1:38313368-38333948 GCA_027563595.1 Erythroxylum suave | reverse complement strand
AACAAAAAGTATACACAATTCAACCCCCCCTTCTTGTGTATTGATTATCATTGTACTAATTTGTGATTTACTTCAGTCTAGTGTAAAGTGTACCATGGCTCATTGCATAGGTTGTACTGTATTGTGACTTCACGTACAAATCTTTGTTGGCGCAATGCATTCTGAAATGGAACAGGAAGTGGAGCTTATGAAAATTTGCATTAAAGGATAGACAAGAGGGAACAATCTACTCTATTTTAGGTAATTTAATGCCTACAATCATACTTACTAAGCATCTGCATGCCTGTAAATTGCTAAAAAGGAGGCAAAAACATATAATGGATATCATTTAGATAGCCATTTATCATAATTTTAGTAAATAAGTGTATAGTAAACATGATACAGATCATTTCATACCAAAGGAAAACTAACATGTAATGAACATGACACATAATAGACAAATCTTTAATCCACTGCCCTTAGATATTGACATATATTTGTTTCAACATATTTCATCATTCCCACAAAAGATATTGGAATGTTCACTAACTATTAGTACAGAGCAAACGCAGAATTGATATATGCTTTATTCTGTATTATGTTCTCTTTGAAAGAAACTAAGGGTACTTCAGATGAAGCCATGGCTTACAGGTCTTTTGTGGATTTTGAGAACTGTCAAGTGCAATGTTGGATTCCGGCTTGCCTCCTTCATCCAAGTTCATGTAAAAGTTATGCCTTAAAAGAGGGAACTACAGTTCTGCACCTACTAATAGATACATGACATTTATAAGCTAAACCTATTATTCTAAATTGACTAATATTGACCAAGTCTGACCAGCTTTTCAATGTTTAGATCTGTTCTTATTTTATATAAAATAATTATGTCCTTTTAATAACAAGTAGAATTTTGAGTGAATATATATTATTAGCTTCAATATGCATGATTTTTATCAATATAAAAGGATTTAGTTTGTCAGTAATGCGCCACTTTCAAAGTAAAAAGAACTCAGATAAAAGTTTGAAACATCAACAGTTTTCTTTTATATCTTCATTCACATAAAAGCAAGAAGCATGTAATGATGACATACTTCACAGCTCTCAATTTTAATGTCATGCTTTAATAATGTAGCACAACAATAAGCAGATTCAAGATTAAACTAGAAAGTTTTTGGCTCATGCTTGTATTATAAACTAGAGCAACAAAATGAGTCCCTAAATTTGAAAGAAATATTCTTAGACCATACTGAGGCCGCAGCTCGTGTTGTCATTGTCTTCTCAACGGCCACAGGAGCAAGAGTAGGTTCCACTGCTGATGTATATGTTAGACAAGGCTGGACATCAACAGTACCACCTCCATTCTGAGACCAAATAAAATACAGAGAAAAGTTAAAAAATCTAAAATCCAAGCAAGATTGTCAAAATTCTTCAGAATATATGTTTTGTAGAACTTTTCAGGAGTATGAAGAGCAAACCAGAGCAGTGCAAATCATCACCATGAACAAGTAACTTAAACAATGTATAAACCACTAGAAGCATCAGACTGCTCCAGACAGAATATACTGGAAACGTAGAGAAGTAGTATTTTGCTACCTTAACAATGCAGCAGTGCTCAACACGATAACTAGAGCCAATTCCAGCACCCCAAGCACGGGATCGTACATTATTTCTCAGCATAGAAGTGTAGCCTAAAACAATTCAAAGTGTCAGTATTAAACGTACACAAGTAAATAATCCAAGCAGACCCTAAATTTTTCTGAAAAAGTAACGAAACTTTCTTTTGATCTCTATAGAAGTTCAGTAGAAGTGCTTACTATCTTGCGGAGGCAGTACCCTAATGGTGGCACGCAACTCTTGAATGGCAGGAGGTGGAGGAGAGGCTGTGGGACGGCAGTAACCTGTATGCATGAGAACTGTAACAAGACATAATACTGGTATTAGCTAGCACCTCTATTTGTCAATTCTAAATACACATACACCCATATAGAGAGAGAGAGACAGAGAGAAACCTAGACTAATTATAACAAATTACCTGCCACAAGATCAGAGTCATCTGTGTATATATCTGTCCCCCATAACTGACCACCTCTTACCTGCACAAAGAACAGTGGAAAAACTGAAAAGGATGTTCAAATGTGACAACAGAAGAGAAAGCGGAACAAAGAAGATATATAAACGTAATTGTGCATTGCATGAAACTTCAAAATCAGTAGTATTGCGGCTATGGTAATGGAGATTAATGCATATGCTTATATCCTTAAAGTCAGAAGACAGAATTCTCCGTTACGTTCAATTTACGATACAAACCTTTTACAAGATTCATTACCACCACCATTACCTGTAAACCTAAAAATCAGTGTGATTACATACAAAACTTAAAAATTCAGTGACCACATACAAAATAGGAAAGCATATCAACACTGTGAAGCAGCTAGCTCTTACTTGTCGATTTGTAGCTGTAACATGTTCAGCTGGTATTCGAATTTCAAGAGTCGGACCATCATGAGTAATTCCACCATTGTTGTCAAATTGAGATGATTCATACTCCTTCCACAATTTTATCAGATCTTGTATGCATTCACCAACTTTATAAACAATAGAAGATACCTCAGATTTACCCAAAGAACCAGCAGCTTAAAAATGCCATACCCATGCAAAGAAAACAGTATAAATTGTGAGTTGTAATGATATTGGAAAAAAGCATAAGAAGCATTGAACATTCTTCATTTAATAAAGCATAAAGCACCAACTCAGTTTTTATCATAGAAAAAATCACAGAATACCACAAAGTAGTCTTATTTATATGTGTTATGTAATCAGTATCATGATTGAAGATGTTTTAGGCAGCTCAAATCAGGAAAACCATGGTAGAAAGGAAACAAAAAATTCAAATTGAGGGTATGTTTCCTCGGGTGCCATCCATTGAGCAGGCTTTACTAATTGTAAGAATAATTTTCATAGTAAAAAGTTTGTCATGCTGAAAAAAGAAAAGAATGCAGAAAAGCAAACATAAGATATCAAAATTTAAGCGTACAGAAAGCATGTCTACCCAAAATAATTTATCTGAACAGAGATTGACTGTCAATTATAAAAAAAATTACACTTTCATTAAAAGCGTGGCTGATCAAGCAAGTTGAAATAAAGCTTAGAGAAATAGAAGGTAGAAGAATCTTGAAAAATGGATGTTGAGGATATCCAATATCCATCAGCCAAAGCAAAAAACATGAGATAAGCACTCAAATAATACTAAATAGGAAAAGTATTCATTGGTATCAACAGTCAATATTGGCTTATGATAAAAAATATATTACTTAGTAAAACCTATCAAAACAAAATCATGGAAGTACAAGATTCAAATCATATAAAGAGCATAAGAATTTAGCGGGAATCTTCAACCATGAACCTATGTGGTCAAGAAATAATATAATCCATTTTGACAAATCCTATATCAACAATATATTTTAGAGCTAGAAAAAAGAAGACCCTCATTAAAAGGATACAAGTTAGCACCAACATAAGAGAAAGGTAAAACAACTTTGCAATATAGATGTCAGACAAGTTAAAGCTGTAAAAGTGTGAAGCCAGCATTATCAGATAAAGTCACATCCCTTCTCTAGGTCACAGAGGGCCAACAGAGTTCCAGTTCAATAAGGAGCTTACCTTGAGATCTGCAAAATAAGAGTAGAGAAAAAACGTTACAGTATACTTAACCAAGTAATTTGAAAAAGTGACAAGGAAGTTCATCAACACCAAAGAAAGTGTTTTAAAGTCATTCTCTATACCAAACAAAATTCAGCAATGTAAAAATCTTTTTTTTTTTTTTTGGTAAGTCAAAATTCATATTTATTGATCCCAATACTAAACATAGTCAATTATTAACACAAAGGAAGTGTATTTAAGGTTTTAACAGAAACCTTGCTACTCATATATCACCCAATATGTTACTTGTTTAATACACAATTGGCGAATCTGGTTGTAAAAACTTATTGCAAAGACTTAGAACCACCTTCTAATGTAGTGAGCAGATAATCAAACTAAACAAATTTCCATACAAATTGTCAATCGAGATCATGTGTAGACAAACCCTTCATTCTCCCAAATGCAAGACATAGAATGAGGATCACAATCCATAAATTGAGGATTGCCTCTCAGCCGAAGCATCCTCTTGCGCTGCTGGACTCCATAATTGAAAACATCCCTTTCCATCTCTGTAGCTTCCTCACCTTCTGCACCTCCATCATCCAATTCCTTATCATGGAGGATATTGCGTTTATCAGATCCATCTCTTTCAAGATCAGCATCTCTTTCTTTTCTCCTATCTCTAGCTTCTTGATCGAGATGTTTCCAGCTGTCAAAATCTTTTTGACTTTTCTGCTCTGCAGATGAACTTTCCTGTTCAGTTATCTTAGATCCATCTCCAGATTCTTTCTCATTTTGCAAAATTTCCTTTTCTACTTGGGTGGATGATTCTCTCTTCATTTGATCTTTTTCCCCCTCTTTTAAGTTTTCCCAATCCTTGGATAGATCCTTCCTCTCCCTCTCACACCTTTCAGTCTCTCTCCCTTCCTGAGCTGATTGTTTGCCATCATTATTGATGCGAGCTGTCTGCATATTGCTCTTGTGCTCACTTCTTTCTTTGTCTCTCTCTCCCCACTCCCCGTGCTTTACTTCTTTCCTTTTCCTGTCCTTGTCTATAAATCTATCCTCATCTTTTAAATCAACTATGTTTTCACTGACTGCTTCGTGCGCCTCTATATGATCCCTTTTTTCAATGCTTGCACCTCCCTTTCCAGTTTCAATGGGGTGCTCAAAATTATCCTATGCTATGTGCCAGAGATCTGCATGCTCAGCAGGGGATTCTGAATATCTTTGTCCGCTATGATATTCTTTAGGTTCTTTCCGATTCAATTGCCCACTCCAAGAAGTAAATGTATCTTTTGCCACCTTAATGGCAGTTTCTGGATCTTTATAAGTGTCATTATTATATTTTGTTTGCTTACTATCATCATCTCTACTCCAAAACCTTCCATCCTGCTCGCCCTTGGTACCTTCTGAATCCCTCTTCACCTTACTATGCAGATTCCTCATTTCACTCCTAGGATCTTGGTTTTCAACAAAATGGTCCTTATGTTCCTTGGAATCTTTTCGATCCAACCTGTTGTCATAAGGAACTGGATGAGAATCCAAACGCAAATCATTTGAAGACAAAGGCATGCGATGCATGGACAGAAGATGAGATTTTCTATCTGCATCATGAAAACAACTGCAAGGTATTTTTGTCATCCGACCATCTGGACCCATTTCGTAGTAAGCTTGTAACTCATTTGAAACTGTTGATGTCAACTTTGGATTCAAGCCTACCTCTTCATAGGAGTATTTGGAAGAAGAGGAATGGCCGACCTCTTCATGTGATCTTTTAGGGGCACCATCCTATCAACTATAGTTACATAAATGAATCGCTAAGCAGCAAGAAATGAAGTAAAATCCTTATTTTATACTCTCATAATGAAAGAGCTTGTCCAATTACCACCTGCAGTAGAAAACTTGAGATTAAATTCCAAAGAAAAACAGAATACATGCATAAATGGAGTCCGAATCCCTAACTTAAGCAAAGAGCCGTTACAAAAGGAAAGAAAAATGTAAGTCCTTCCAAACAACAAAAAATGTTAAATCGGGTAAAATTCTTCAACAGAAAACAAAGCACTAACATTTCAAAGAACCAATATAAATATGTATCTGAGAAGATCAAAAGAATTAAATAGACGACATAATCTAGAATGCATCACACAATATAGTAACAATTTCTTGCACTGGTATTTGCCATTTGAACATTGGGGCTCCAAAGAAGAACTTCCATTCCCAAACTCTCACCTGGCAAAATTCACCTAAAAGCTAGCGCTATCAACTTCAAAAGGTTAAAACCACAGTTTTTCACACAAGAACAACCAATTAAGCAACCACAAACTATCCCCAAATCCCCCTTCTTGAAAAAACGAGTCCTAACTCATTAATCCCACACAGCCCCCAAGAGAATGCACCAAAACAAGCTACAGTGTGAGTAAACTCATTCAAAATTTTGGAAAGAGAAACAACTAAAGCTTGCCTTTCAGTATCAAAGACACAAAAATGGCTTCTCATTCCTCTCAAATTATTGCCTTTCCAAATCTTACATTGACTATATTAACTCTTATATATAGAAAGATAAAAGAAAAGAAGTTTCCATGCTAAGAAAGCATCAGAAGAAGAAGAAGAAGAAGAAGAAGAAGAAAGCAGAAGACAGAGGAGAAACGGGTGGTGCTCTCTGAACCTCAACGTCCGCGCGCGACATTGTTTTAAGTTTGTTCTGTCCACGTGCATCCTTCTTAAAGATAAGTATATATTGGTTGGGCTTTATGTGATTGTGCTTCTTATTGAACAAAAACATTAAAGTTCGAATCTTTACTACGTAAGTTCGCGTGGGCCCAACAAAAGCCATAAACTCCGGCGAGCATTTTCATGTTCTTGGGTCTTTGGTCCACTTGGTCTCTTTGGTCCCGTTAACTATAGGATATAGGAGTACGTAAACCTACAAAGATTTTGAACGACTGAGCTGAGAGCCACCGCCGGCCGAAGTTCGCGATCATGACGTCTAGGTACTCTCTCTTTATGTGTCTGTATCGTCTACTGTATACAATGTGAAAAGATGTAATCTTTAGTCTGCAATGTTAGTTTGAAATGCGAATAAAAGATCAAAATTTTGCCTATTGGGTGTAAAAGTAGGAGATTGAGGGCATTCAAGCGGTGGATGAACTCTCAAGGCGTGGAGTACAACGGTGAGGCTTTGAAGTTCGTCGACAGTATCGACGAAGGAATTTCAGTGAGAGCATTGAGGGATTTGAAGGAAGGTGAGGTGGTTGCGAGTATACCGAAGAGTGCTTGCCTTACAATAAAGAACAGTGGGGCATGTGAACTGATTGAAACAGCTGAGTTGGGTGGTTCTTTGGGGTTGGCCGTGGCGATTATGTATGAGAAGAGCCTCGGTGAGGAGTCTCCTTGGGCTGGATATCTTCAGTTCTTGCCTGAGACAGAGTCTTTGCCTTTGGTTTGGACTCTTGATGAGGTCGATCACTTTCTTTGTGGTACTGAACTTCACAAGGTATAAAGTATAACCATTCACAATGTGGGTTATGCTACTAGTTGCTTATCTGATATCTCATGAAAATTGCCAACTATTCCTGTTCAGTTGAAGTACAATATCAATGTTGTGTGTTTGTTTTCTGTACGTTGCTGCAATTGAATGATAGCCTATGGTCTGCAAGTTGGACCTCTTTGTTATTGTTCTCTTTTTCTAGCTCATTCATGCCTAAATAGCCCGAGATTGCCTGATGCAAATGCTTTTCTATTGCCTGTAGCTTTAGCTTCATGCTTTAGTTTGATGGTGGAATAACTGATCTCATAATTTAAATTGATTCTTTGTAAAATTCATGTTGTAAGAGCAAGCTTTGTAGTGTAGAGAACACCTTATGTAACAAATTATCAATTGTAGTTGGGATAACACTTCTCATTTAAACCTTCCAACCTAAGGTTTTTTAACAGCCAAGTTGCTTTAGCTTGAGAACTACTGCTCTTTGAGAAATATCTTATGTACTTGTAGGCAGATAGTAAAAGAAGACAAAGCTCTTATCTACGAGGATTGGAAAGAGAGCATATCACCTCTTTTGGATTTATTGCCTCTTAATCCGACATTTTTCGGAGTTGAGCAATATTTTGCTTCCAAGAGTCTTGTTGCTTCTCGAGCTTTTGAGATAGACAACTATCATGGATTTGGGATGGTTCCTTTGGCAGATCTGTAAGTATTTATTCTGTAAATGGTTTGTTGCCAGGAAAAGAGCTTCATTTTGTCAGATTTCATTTTTTTGTTCATTTTACTACTTGTCTCTGGATATTGCATTTATTGTTCACGCTTCCTCCGCACCCCCAAATCTACTTCCCACCTAAGCACAAAGAAGTTTTTGTCACAGAGAACAAAAGTTGTGTCTATTAGTAACCTTTCATAGATCATTGAGATTTGGCATGTTGTAAATGCAATACAGGTTTAACCACAAGACAGGAGCTGAAGATGTTCATTTTACCGCTGTATCTTCTCATTCTGAATCTGATAACACAGATGACAGTGACCTTGATGGTTTGCCTACTGAATGCGGTGTTTATGAGAAGCCTTCTAGTGGTTCGGAACGGTCTATGATTTTGGAGATTATAATGGTGAAAGATGTAAAGGCTGGAGCTGAGGTTTGTACAGTTCTTATGTTTCTATAATCGTGAAATCTTTATGAATGTGTGATGTGATTAAACTGTCTTTCTGAAGCACAATTTATAATCGAATGCTACATAATCAGATACCCAATACAAATTGCAGAGTGCATACATATGTGGATCTTTACCATGGCCTTCATGGAAACTTGTTATAATCTGTTTCTGTTAATGCACTTCTATATTTGTACTCATATAAAACAATCACTCAAAGCAGATTGTTTCCGTTCCTTTAATGATTTTTTATTCATGTAATGTATGTGAGTTTTGGTTTTCATGTCATAGGTTTTTTTTTTCCCTCCCCTCAAGGAGTTGTTATGGTGTAGGTTATTTTGTTTGACATCCCTTTCTTGCTTAGGTCTTCAATACGTATGGGTCAATGGGAAATGCAGCATTGCTTCACAGATATGGGTTTACAGAGCCTGGTAATAAATATGACATTGTGAATATTGATCTGGAGTTGGTACTACAGTGGAGTTCAACCTTGTTCTCAGATCGTTATAGTAGGGCAAGGTTGGCCCTTTGGAGAAGATTGGATTACTCTGCATGTGTCAGCCAGAATGCTGAATACTTTGAGATCTCATTTGACGGGAAACCGCAAGTTGAGTTGTTGAGTTTGTTGCACATTATGTTATTGCAAGAAGACCTTTATCATAAACTAGATCTCTCATTATCAACTGCATGTCATCATAAAGAATCAATAAGTGTGATCTTGTCAGAAAAATGTGGTGCTACATTGGACAAAAGTTCAGAAATAAGTATAGATTTATTGCTGACTGAAGAAGTATGTAGAGCTCTTTTGTGGCTTGCGGACAAGAGGGAAAGCTTCTACGGTTTAAAATCTACTCAAGATGATATTGGAGCACTAAAGAGATGCGATATGAAAGAAAGGAAACAATTCCATTCTCTCGTGTTGCGTGTGAGTGAGAGGAAGATTCTGAAGAGACTTAGATCTTATGTTTCTTCTGGTGCTCGGTCGTTGAAAACATCAAAGAAAACATCTGCAAGGAAGAGATTGAAAAGCAATTGAGGTGAGTTGGTGTTGTATCTCTTGAGATTTCTGTTGTACCCTTTTGTTTCTTTTGCACGAAGTTCACTTATAACTGTTTTGCCCCTACTATGAGGATGATGTTAGAAACTACGTTTATATATCTGCCTAAAGATGTTTGTCATTCATACATGCCATAAGAGCATGAAAGCAATATTGTTGTGCTTATGCAAGCTGTTTCAGTAGTAAGTTTCCACCTTCTGATGCACATGTACTTGGAGAAGAGAGGAGCTTCTATAAAGAAAATTTATTAACTTTAAAAACTTTGTTATTGCCTCACAATCCTTAATCATTAAAATGACATATTTTGTTATGCTTACGAATAAAAACTTTATGAAGAGAACATGAACATAGAAAGATAATATCAAAATAGTACACTAGAAACATCATTTATCATTGCAAAGAAAACTTACACAAATCTCAGTTATTCATTAGAAAAGAAGAAGAAGATGATGAATCACTCACACCTTGTCTAGAAAGAAGTTGGTGCTTGCTGGCATAACTAACGACTCAGCTAGAAAGGCACGATTAAAGAAGAGAAAGAAGGGTATAATGAAGAAGGTCAGGGAATTGAGCACCATTTGTGACATTAAAGCCTGTACAATCATTTATAGTTCATACGACTCTCAACCAGAGGTTTGGCCATCAAGTTCTTTAAGCAAATGCCTAGAAAGAACAAAGCAAGAAGATGGTGAAACAAGAGAGTTTCTTAAGGCAAAGAATTGCCAAACCCGATATGCAGCTCAAGAAACAAAGAAAAAGAGAAGGAGGTGACACTAGTGATGTAAGCTTTAGGTGAGTTAAGGTAAGTTGGCAACACTTGAACATGATGGATTTTAATGATCTTGGATCGGTTGTAGAGCAAAACTGGTGCGCAGTTTTTGACATGAATATGGAGAAGATGCGGAGGCAATAATGGTTCATGGATTCTGCGAACTCGCAAGAACATTCGGCTGGTTTTGTTGGTGATGAGTTGATGATAATGCCTCTTGCTGATAACAATCAATAATGCTCTTTGGTCTAATTTGTTTTTCCCTTGAGCATGTGTTCGTGAAATGATAGCCTTTTTTCTTATAATAATATCTGATCATAAGCTCTTACTAGAAAAGAAATATGATACTTAAAATAGCAACATGTATGTCAATGATTCAGATAGCATAGAGATCAAGTTCCAGGTTTCGACATTTGAACCGATACGGATCAAAGGAACAAAAATAATAAGAATACACTGTTTGAGAGCTTGGCAGATGAATGCCACTTTAATAGAATTTTCTGATATGAATCCTTAAGTTTCAGCATCCTGGAGGAGTAAACAAATAGTAGACAAAATGAATGTACAGGTTCATTCCACAAGCTCATAAATCATCATAATTTTACTGTTACATTCAAAAACATGCTCAAAGCTAACTATCAAGACATCATATTATACAAATACATCTATAATTTGCTTTATGTACGAGTTTTGAAGCTGTATTGACTCTCATTGTTTTGTCTTTCAATGCCTCTGCAAAATTGTCTATCAAATAGGATCTCCTCAACAACAATAGGGAGTGAAATTTGGCCTAGTCTTTCTGCTGTCACCACATCAAAATGACAAATCACTTCCAGAAGATTAAATACCAACTATTCATCTGCAGAATATCAAACCAACTCTGAGACACAACACAGCCATAACTCATCAAAATATCAACTTTTCATTGATTGCTTGAGCTATTTGTGAGGCTTGATATGCGGGTAAAGCCCCAAAATGTGTTCCGGCATGAAGTCGTGTCTAGTCAAAATGCCAACTATCGGAGGCCTCTGCAGTGGTAAAAGATATGCAAGTTAATCATGCAAATTGCTGACAAAGCATAAAGAGCCTCAACTGAAACCCCTTGAGAAGAAAATAATATAAGAGGAACACTGAGGCTGTAAACAACATTTTCATAGTTCTGAATCACCATAAGAAGGGAATGCTTCAACAACATAAATGGTTGTATTCCTACGCAGATAAGTTAGGATAAGTTACTGCAATCTAACACATCAAGGAATAGATGGGAGAGCATGTTACATACCTCCTGACTCTTTGGCACGACACACATATGCCTGAGCCCAAGCTGTCGAAATAGAATTGCAGCTTTGGCAAGTGACATTGTTTCAACAACTGTATATGGGGATGTATTAGTAATAGGATGGAGATCTACAAACATTTCCATCTCTTCCTCACTAAAGTCTAGATCCTCAATTTTGATACCCTTCCCCGATCCTGCCTTGGCGAAATCGAATGCTGCAAATCTACGTAATATCTCTTCACCAGCACGTACCCTTTCCTTAGAAAAAACCTTTCCCTTGAGTAAAACAAGTAAATGGGACCTAAGTACAAGCCCGCATAATTCCGGTGCTTCCGAGAAAGGAGGCTCATCAATCACTGGAAACCCATTGTGTCCAGTAGTTGTTAAAGCATGCACTATATTTCCAACCTTTTCAACACCAAAATAAGTGACCAATGGACCAGGAACTACATCCCGGACAACCAGATTCCTCATGTATGGCTCTGCATGGGCCTCCATATAAGGTAATCCCTTTAATTCCACAATTTGGTCATAAACACCCTTGTTGAAATTATCAGCCACGGTTTTGGAGATGAGAAGAACTAGCATTACAAGCGGAAGCAGCAAAAGATCATTAGTGAGCTCAAGCAGTATAATACACAGGGAAACGGTCATTCTCATGGTGCCTCCAAGAAAAGATGCCGCTCCAAGCAGGGCAAAAAGACCTGTGTCGAGTTTAGAAATGGATTTGAATAATCTGCCAACAAGACGACCGTAGGAAGCTCCAGCCAGTATGACTGGGATGAACAGACCAGATGGAATAGCAATCCCATAAGTAATAACACCAAGACAGAAAACAGCCACAAAGAAGATCAATAGAGAAGAAATTCTAAATTCATTCTCAGTGCTAGTGCTCAATAGGTTGCGTATAGCATCATCGTTCGTGTTCAGGAAAAGGGAGGCTAGGTCATTGTAGTGACCTGATGGGCACTGAAAGCTTTTGAAGTTTCCAGATTCTTCAGTGCTAGGGCAAGCTACTGATAAATTTGTAGGGCAGGGGATACATTTGGCGGACCATGGCAGGCCATAAGCACACAATGATGTCAACACTGCAATGATAGCAACAAGCAATACTTTGAAACCGGCACCTTTTCTGCAGCCACAGTACAGGAACCATTGTTGGTGTCAGAAGAGAGGTAAAAACAGAGCTCAACAAGAATCAGCTCAGATGTCTTGTTGGCATGTGATCCGGAAATCATATAGAATATGAAAAAGAAAGAAGCTCTTCCTTGCAACTTGTTGCGTACTACTATACAGCGACTATTATCTTAGCAATATTCATATCAGTAGGAGCAACAAAAAAATATGTATCAACAGGAAATTGGAGAACATACTCATTGATGATGCTATAAGTTCGGAGGACTTTGTCAACAAGATAGTTATAAAGGCTTCCAAAGATGCCGCCGATAATTCCTAAGAGTATCACTGCCAATACATCTGCGCCACTATATGTCACCTTTGCGGAACTGACATCATACATGATCAACCCTCCTTGTCCGAACAATCCACATCTTCCAGAAGAGCAAAATACTATAGAAGCTCTCAAAACCATAGCAACTATTGCTGTTGTGAAGAAAGTTCTCCAAAGAAGAGCACTACGCCACCTAGGGCATAACAAAAGGCAAAACCAAAATTGACATTGTAACAGTGTCATCCATCAGTAAGAAGAATTATTCAAAGAAAGACTTTCTTATGATTAGTCACTAGGCCCAAACTCCATAGGCAGCTTCAAGAAAACAAGAATTAGTGAGTGATCTCGCCTTCTGATTTCTTTGTTTGGCGGAACACTTTCATTAAGAAAATTGTTCAATTTAATCTAATTAATTATAGATCACTATGACAAGAAAATTATCTAAATTTTTCCAACATTCTCAAATGCTACTATAGAGAAACAGCTCCAGCTGCTAATGGTAGGAGATATATCTTGTATGTACATAAAGTGACATTCTCACAGAACAGCGCAAGAATCAATGTTTGGAAACTTATCAGAATTTCTCAATCATAGGGAAGTAATGCAAGCACACAAGATATTTGTAAAAGAATGTGGAGAGTTAGAAACAGATGCATTTTTGGCCATTAGGGGGAAGGTGATTTGTACCATGAAGCTGCTTCTTCAAGAGCAAAGAGAACCCCACCAACTGGAGCACGAAAAGCTGCAGCTACACCAGCAGCAGCCCCACAAGTAATCAAATCTCGTCTGTCACGATCATTCTTGAAGAATCTTAGCCATTTGCATGTTAAACGATACTTTCGGGAGCCACCTTGCCCTAACAAAGAGGCTATGCATGCACCTGTATGAACCATAGGCCCCTCTTTACCGACAACAAATCCAGCAGAAACCCCAAGAACAGAACCAAAAATCTGTCATATTCAAATAATGTCATGCATAATTCCGTTAACATAATAAAAGAAGGAAACACATAGCAGATTTTATTCGCCAAATTCAGATTCTTAAACATCTTACAAGTGAGTAATGAAATGAAACAAATTTCAATAGCATTTCTCAAGAAAACAGATGAAATGAAACAAATTTCAATAGCATTTCTCAAGAAAACAGATCCAACTTTAGCAGACAACAGAATATTCACTGAAAGATCAACACAAATCTAAGTTGATTTGTGATAAAGGAGTAAGCACATACGTATCAGAGTACACTCAGACTGGCGAGAACAAAATTAATAGGCATTATGATTAAAGCCTAATGAATGTCAGTTATACTGTGTCCCTTTGAATAGTAACATATGAATTTTTTGCACCTTTCTGTCTGAAAATCAGTTGCAAAATCCAAAGAGCTACAACAATTGTTTTGGCAAGAAGTCTCAGTATTCTAAGAGCTGTGCCCATCTCTAAGTCAAGGAAGTAAAATATTTTAATAAATGCCAGCATCAAAAACATTGTTTAAGTTGTTGAATTTTGATAACCATAATAGTCCATGATATCAACTACAAGCAGAACTTTATAAGATAATGAACTGGAGGCATTTACCGAATTGCTGTAGCCAAGTTTGGTATGATGAGAGAGTGAATAGTTAAGCTTATAGAACAAAATGACATATCCACATGCTACACTAGATATACATCTGGAATCAGAAAGAATTAGCACTTTTGATCTGTTCTGCTTTATATTTTGCAAAGGTAGTAGAGTCATTGTCTATATGGGTGCAGGACAAGATGGCTCCTTGAAGTGAAAATGCAATTTACCTTCACAAAGAGAGTACTTGGAGCGAGAATCGAATGAGCATCAATACCATTCAAATAAGCTTTCACCTCAGGAATGCCAGAACCTGCTGCTGCTGGAGCAATGAAAGCACATAGAGACCCAGCAGCAGTTGCCAAGGTCAAGTTGAAACCAAGATATGCTGCAAAAGCCAAGTAATATCTGCACTGGAACTATTTGATTGTCAAGTCACAATATCAAGTAAGCAAGTACTACATAACCTTTTCAATGGTAGAAAAGACAAAAAACGTCGTCCACCACCAAGGTTCAAGTCCTAGCGGAAACAGGCAATCAACTTGATTATATATAAAACGATTCATTAATTAGGCGAAGTTATTTAACTATAAATGAGGATTGATGTGCTTTTTTGGCATTACAGTTTTCGTTTCTGTATATTAGTATATGCTTTGTTCACTACAGCAGATGTTCCTATCCCGTGTCATCCTTTCCTCCAGGTTCTGGAAGAAAGGAAAAGGGAAGGGTAAAAGGTATATTATACTCGATAAAGGATACTTTTTAGATTTCCTTCGTGAAGCAAGTTTTCCTTCATTTAAATAAGTATAAAATAATCCTACAATGCCAGAGTAAATCATATCAATCAGATCAAGAAAGAATCCTACATGCACAAGAGGCATACATAATTTTTTGGAAAAGGGACGAAGAGCTTACCTATCCTCGTTCAAGAGATAAGTTGTGAGCAGTAACTTGTAACCAGCAATATTCTCAACTGCAATGTTACTAAAGAAGCCAACAACTCCAGTTCCTAGTCCTATAAGAAGGGCAAATGCCCATTTCAGAACAACATACTGAAAAATCTGAACTTTCTTCCTTGATCTCCAGTCCTGCTTGAAAAGCTCATTCTCTAGAATCCTACAGCAGAACACAAAGCAACAAGAAGATTAGGAAAAAAAAAACCAGGAAAAGAATAAGAAATCTTGAAAAGCTGAATACGATGAAAAAGAGGACAAGGAGAAGTACTCATAATCAAGGCTTTCAATGGGACAAGTGTTGGAGCCAACAATGGCTATCTGAGAAGTGGTGTTGACCCTTTTCACCAAAAGGGGTTCTCTGCAATCGTCCATCTCCGTCTTCCCAATCCCAGCTTCAATCTCCTCGTCTTCACACAAGTTGTTATTATTGTTGTTCATACCATTACCTTTTTTCGTTCTACTCTCATTCACGTTCTCTCCAAACATACCCATCATCAGCTCTCCCTCTCTCTCTCTTTCTTCTGATCTGTCCTCTGCTTCAAAGCTCTTGTCTTTTCTGCTGTATTATTGATTTTGGTTTCTTCCCTATTATTTAGCCATTCAGACAGACCGGACACGAGCAAAGTCACAGAGTTCTCGCTTATCTCAACCTCTTCAAGTGGTCAACGCCCAACCATACTTTTTCCATTTTTTATTATAAAAATTAAAAATAGAGTTTGTTCAATTAAACCATATTAATTAATATTTATTTAAACATTATTTAAATATCATATAAATTATTTCATAACATATTATTTATTTATTTATAATTATAATTATAAAATAATAATAATTAACTTTAATGTGACAAATACATTAAAAATTAATGAAAATAAAATAGATAACGTAATAGTTAAACAATATTATAAAAATTTTAAAATAAAAAATTTAGGCAAAAATGAAATTAATTTATTCATTTTTAAAATAGTTTATTTATTTTATTATTATTATAATTTTAAAGTTAATGTACTAAAACTAATGAAAATAAAGGAGATTACCTAATAATTAAATAATATTATATAAATAAAAATTTTAGGTAAAAATGGTATCAATTAGTTTATTTTTAAAAAATATAATAAAAGAAATGATCTCTCTCTCTCTAGCTCTCTCTCTCTCTCTTTCTTCTTTTTTACGTGGGTCATTTAAAAACAGCTTCTACTAGTTAAGAATAAGATTATGCACTGTTAGACCTCCCCAAATCTCACATATTAATAGTATTCATATTCGGTATTGTTATTATTATATAATAAAAAAAGATTTTCTTGTTTGATAAATTAGATCTATTTTACATCATATCTAAGGGATTCCTTAATTCGGGCTGAAGAAGCAACATAACCCGATTATTATCAAAATGCATGCAATCTTTTTCAGACGTGAGGATCTTATCAAAGCGCCTTCTACATCTAATAAGTCATGAATTAGATCATAATCATTCTTAACAAATCCATAATAAATGATTCTATTTTTTTCATCGGATTCGGGTAGAGACCAAAAATTTTGAGGAACCGATCCGACAGAACAGCTCAAATAATAAAGAAGTGTAAAATGAATCTCAAGAAGATATGCAACAATCCAAGGAACGTGCAAAATATGGAGTAATATAATTAATTTATTATTAGATTTGTTTGGTGCGCCGTTCCCATGTGAGGAAAGTTTGTTGGATTTATTATCTCATCAGTACATTACTTTAGACTTTTCCACCATTTAATTATTTTTTTAATATAATTATAAATTTTGAGTGAAGTAAATTATTTTCAAATCATTTTATGTGAAAAATAGAATACGAATAACAAAAGAATATGTATAAAAAAAAGTAATTTTAAAATAAGAAAATCAATTTCATGAAATGGTCGTGGTCGGCCTTACCTGACACAACAGAACTGGATAAGTACGTGGAAAGTTAGATGCCAACGCTGTCTGCTTCGTTTTCTTCTACCTTATTCTGTGTCAGGTTATTGTTCAGATGTTTGAATTACAGTTACGGAAAAAGAAAAAGCTGCCCATCACCCGGTAGTCAGTTGACAGCTAAATGCTCTTTTTTTAAGACCCAAAGTTACGTGTCATCTCGTGATACGTAACTTGTGATATATAATTTATAAATTGTTATATCTACTAAAATCATATTTTTAATTAAATTAATAGTTTATAAAATTAATTTACTTAAATCATATAATTTACCTAAACGTAACATTAATAATTTAAGCTCCATCAAGTTCAACAATTAAAAAGATGAATGGAGCGGTCAAATTGTAGACTATAGTAATATAAAAATAAAAATCTACCAAAATTGCTCTTCAAAATTGGCTCTTCAAATTAAATTTAACTCATCACTTAATAATTCATTAAAAAATCAAACTTAGATTTCATATTTTATTTAGAATGAAAAAATTCGCAATCGCTATTATTTAAATGTGCACTAAATAAACCTCCATATTAACACAATAATCTATAAATCACGTCAATCGAATATTCCGTACTAGACAAATCAGCACACGGAACCTTTTAACCTCATACTCTCCCACCCCATTAACGTGATGACCCCTAAGGGGCTCAATATATATTAAGAATAAGGTTGGCAAAATCTATCCTAACTTTTTGAATTGATCATATTTTTTTTTAAAGTTATCCCACGAGATATCTTAAGAGGTCTCAATTATGAAAATGTACCTTTAAAACATCCACATCCAGACTAATTCTCACTCACACCGAGTCAATCCGTAAGAGGTAAAATACTGTCCAAACAAAATTTTTCATTCCCAAGACTCGAACTCGAGACCTCTGATTAAAGAATGAGAAGCTGAACCACTTACATCAATTGATCAAACTTTGACTGGCGAAACCTGGAACTGGAAGCGTTAGCTGACGTTTTCCATTCCATTCTACAATTAAAGGAAAACGGAAACGAAACAAAAAGCAATGGCTTCCAATCCATTCACCCCACCAATATTTATTAAAATCATACGTTAGGTTCAACCGAAAAGCTTCATAAATGCTCTACAGACACGCCAGGTCTAACCAGTGTGCACATAAGAATGTTAAAAATCTACAGAAACCAACCTTTATACATTCCTTTTTCTTTGCTTCGTCTTCTTCCCTTTTCTTTACTACAACAGTCTCTACCTATGCCTCTTTCCTTTCAATAGCGTTTTCATTTTCCTATGCAACACCAAGTTCGGTGTAGAAAGATGAGGTAACAATGAGGCCAAAAATGATAGGAGAATTGAGAGAGAACTTATACTGCAAATACAACAGATGCTGATTTTTGTTAGGATGTTACAAACTATCTCTGAGAAATTTCGGAAAGCAACATTTGAACCTGAAATCAACAACGTATTACGCTGCTCCCCCAGAGGAAAACCTTCCTGTCTATCATTTAAAGAACAGACCCCGCCTCTTTCCTTTTCTTCTTTCGCCTGCCTGCAATGGTGGAAAAGAATAAGACTTCTGCGACTAATTTTATCGGAATATAGTAGAACCGTATCGACTCTTGGTCATGGGTTGTCTTGAAAGGTATCTTCTAAAGCTACTTTATTAACAATTTTTGGCTGAAACTGAATCATAAATTAAATGTTTAAAAGTAATATAAATTTTTTGCATATAAGTGTGCTGTGGGATCTATAAATTTTCCTACAGGATTTCTTCATCAGCGGTTTGGGAGGCTACAAGGGGCAAAAAGGATTCTGCTGGATCACAATTCAAAAACAACCTGCATTCATGTCAAAATCGAGTAACTGAAAGCTTAGACTATGAGAGCATCAGGGTGTCCTGTCGAAGGAGCAATAAGGGTTTTAAGCGAACTGGAAAGGCTACGAATATCAATCCTGTCTAACAAACTAAAATAGCTGTCTTCCTAGAGGGGTTTCTATCCAGTAACAGTTTGAGTGACAACGAAGGCGTTAAATCATGTACTGATGGATACCCTATATGATTGATTATATTACTTGCTCACTTTGTTCTCACATTGTATGTTCCAGAAGCTAGATTGTGTGCAGACAAGGCTGCCTACAGGGAGAGTATTTATTTAAGACTCAAAAAGCTGAAGAGCTCCATACGGATTACTGGACTGAACCATGGAAAGGGGTCAAAAGCTACAAACCATAAATCATAGGTCCACATCAATAAGGCAAAAAGTACAAATCTGCATAGCAACATATAGAGTGGGACTGCATAAGAACTTTACCCGTATAAGAAACAATCTCATTGTAAGCACAATTGTGTCCCTTGAACTGCAATAAGATGGAACCAAAAGCCAATATTTATTAAATTGCACCAAAAAAGGAGCAGGGTTAGGATCGATAGGAAATGGAAAGTTGCCATTTCTATGGTTAGCAAAGCAGCATGATAGAGAAGAAAATACATGAATGCTTATTAGATAATGCACGGGTTAGAACACATAGTTCTTCGCATTAAAGCATGCAAAATTCTGGTTTAAAAGCAAAATATTACTACAGATTAGGAATTATTGACATGGAATATGTATACATCATCTATAGAGGATTGAAAACAAGAGGAAAATTGAGGTTGTGTGCAGAGAAAGTTAAGTTCCAACTGGAAATCACGCCATGACTATAAAAGAATCAATAAGCTTATACAGGTGTAAAACAAAACAACCAAAATTGAAGGCATATTCAAGCATACGTTCTCTTGAACAAATTTACTAGCAGAAAAATTTAAGTCCCTCAATACACGGAAAAGAGTTGCACGTTGCTAAGCTGGTCGCATAAATTCGAGTATTAGCACTACATGTTCCACAAAATAACTCATATAAAACTAGAAAATTTTAAGTTGATTCCAATTGCCATCATTGTTTGTAAAAAATGGTACATAAGCATCTATCCACATTGCTATCTCTAGAAAGCCTCTACAAAGTCTTTTTTCTTGAAAACTGCTCCAAATAAAACACCGCAGTACTGAGATCAACTTGCAAAGAAAGCGCCAAATGCTAAGTATTAAAGATGCCCTTATAAATTCTTCTACTAAAAGGATTCATTACGGTAATATTTCTCAATCTTCTTTGTATCATGAACATTAGAATGTAAGCACCAAATGCTAATTATTATAGATGCTTTTGTAAATTCTTTTACTAAAAGGATTCATCACTGTAACAATTCTGGGTCTTCTTTGTATCATGAATATCAGAATGCAACCTTAGGAAGAGTACAAACAAAGCAAACAACATTAGTAAAAGTTTCATGATAATTGTTAACAATGT
>JAOSBN010000177.1:38272621-38283251 GCA_027563595.1 Erythroxylum suave | reverse complement strand
TGCTATACAAAAGAATTGGGTGCTTCGCCAACTTGATGTAAACAATGCTTTTCTTCATGGCGATCTTGACGAAGAGGTCTACATGTCGCAACCTCCAGGTTTTGAGTCCCCTTAATTCCCCGATTATGTATGTCAACTCCGCAAAGCTATATATGGCCTTAAACAAGCACCTTTAGCTTGGTACACGGCTTTTACTAATTATTTGAAGACCCTTGAGTTTGCAAAATATAATTCAGATCCATCTCTGTTTATATTGCGTTCTGGCACTGTTAACATTTTTGATCTCATATATGTTGACGACATCATCATCACTGAAAGCAATGAATTTGTGGTTTATCAGGTGATTTCTTCTATTACTCGTCGTTTTTCTATCAAAGATCTCCGCCAATTTCATTATTTTTTTAGGTATTGAAGTTCTTAGATGTGCTAATGGGTTGATTTTATCTTAAGCCAATTACATTAATGAATTGTTGACTGATAAGAATATGCATGAATGCAAAGCTGCCAAAACACCTATGAGCGCCACTGTAATACTACGGCTGCATGATGGCTCTTCTCTAAGTGCTAATGGGTTTGCAAAATCTAATTCAGATCCATCTCTGTTTATATTGCGCTCAAGCACTGTTAACATTTTTGATCTCATATATGTCGACGACATCATCATCATTGGCAGCAATGAATTTGTGGTTAATCAGGTGATTTCTTCTATTGCTCGTCATTTTTCTATCAAAGATCTCGGCTAATTTCATTATTTTTTAGGTATTGAAGTTCTTAGATGTGCTAATGGTTGATTTTATCTCAAGCCAATTAGATTAATGAATTGTTAACTAATAAGAATATGCATGAATGCAAAGTTGCTAAAACACCTATGAGCGCCACCGCAATACTACGGCTCCATGATGGCTCTTCTCTAAGTGACGCAACTCGATATTGCCGAGTGCTCGGTAAACTTCAATATTTATCTTTCACTAGGTCGGACATCAACTTTTCTGTCAATAAGCTGTCAAAGTTCATGCATGCACTGTCAAAATTACACTAGATAGCACTAAAGCGAGTCCTATGATACCTACACGGCACCTCTCAGTACGGCTTACGTCTATTTCGCAACTCAAGTTTCCAACTTTCCATGTACTTAGATGCCGATTGGGCTGGAGATGATGATGATCGCAACTCAAGTTTCCAACTTTCCATGTACTTAGATGCCGATTGGGCTGGAGATGTTGATGATCGCAACTTAACCTTAGGCAACCTTCTTTTCTTTGGTACAAATCCTATCGGCTAGTCTTCAAGAAAACAACCAACAGTGGCAAGATCTTCCACCGAGGCTGAGTTTAAAGCAGTTGCCAATGCTGTATCTGAGGTCACCTGGGTCAAACACTTGCTGATTGAGTTGGGTGTCTTCTTGCCAATTCCACCCACTATATACTGTGACAACATTGGTGTTTTGTACCTCAGCAAAAATCCGGAAATCCATAGCTGAATGAATCATGTGGCAGTTGACTTCCATTACGCTCGTAATCAAGTCCAGAATAAGGACCTTCGTGTGGTTCATGTCCATGCAATGGATCAGTTGACTGATGTCCTTACCAAACCGCTATCAAAAATGGCCTTCGATCGTAATTTCTCCAAGCTTGGAGTTATTTCCAACTGACCAGCTTAAGGGGGGCATAAAGATGTATGAGGGTTGACGACTATTGGTACCACAGCATCTTGTCTTTGACTAAGTCAATTGTTGATATACCAGAATCTGCTTTAGTTTACCAACTTAGCTGTTTAGATTTTTATACTGATTATTCTCCTTAATATTTAGAGTTTCATGTACAGGTTTGTTACTGCACAATTGTATTTAAACGATTGCTTAGTGGTTGAATGATACACGAAAGAATTCTTTTCACTCTTTTTTTTTATAGCCGATAATGTTTCTCCCAGAATAGCATTGATTTCTTGTCCAACATAAAAGTTAGAGAACATATTCAATTCATTCCTTTGACTGATCAAGTTACCAAAAATTAATTTGAAAAAGATGTTTGATGACAAGATAAAAAATGCCTTAACTCATCAAGTTATCTTATCCAAATCCACAATAAAAGCAAACATACTAAAGTGTGTATATATATATAGATTCACCACAAATATATATGACTAATTCTGTTACCAGCCCTTGTTTGTGATCTAGTTATGGGTCCCTGCACCTTAAAATCAGAAATTAACTCAGAAGGAAAATGGTATTTGTTATTTTTCTACATTGTCGACCTATTTTGAAAATACAGAAAAACTAGAGATCGTTAGAGATAACTCTTCGTTCTCAAAAGAACTAGAAATTTTATAGGAGTAAAGAATGCTTGCTTATTCCCTTGCACAACCAGTGTTTTATACAAGCACATTAGACTCCTACTATCTATTAATTCCAACCTGATCTAAATCTGATATGATCTTATCTAATCTTATCTAAATCTAACTTGATCTAAATCTAATCTAATCTTATGTAAATCTAATTTAATCACAATTATTTAAATGACAACCAAACGACAAGATAATGACAGCTAACAGCTAATCCTATTTCTTCTTTTTTCCATGTGTAAAACGTTTGTAGACTCGGTCAAAATGAGATACTTTGACCGAGTTAGGCTCATTTAATTGTTTGACTTTCTATTAGTCCACAACAAATTCCTAGGAATTTAGAAAAGTCATACATCAATTATTTCTACAATGAAACAGAATAGATAATGGAGCAAAATAAATCATTTATAGCTTTTGGCATTATAACTAACAAAGGTGTCAGAAAGAAGAGGTCATCACAACATTTTCATTAGATACAAACTCACAACTTGATAAGCTTTAGCTTCAACAGTGTCATCCGTTAGGTTCTGAACATCATCCAAGTTGATCTCACTTTGTAGTGCCTTAATTGCATTGTTCCTGCCTTTAAACTCTCAAATACAGCTTTCTGCTTGCTAACAAGCTCAATATCTGCCAATTGACACCACATTTTTTTGAACTTTCTAAAACTTATAAGAAAAATGAACCGTAGATGATAGTAGGTTACTTATACCAACAATAGGGCTACATATTAGGCCTTCCCATTCGACCAAATAACAAGAAAGTTGAAAAATGACATTTGCTTCACACGATCTCTTATTTGTTGGTCAACATTGATGAGCCATGTATCCATTTGCTTCAATAATTCTTCTTTTGTTCTCTTTTTTTCAGGACAAATAAGGCCCTGTCCTTCCTTTTTCAACGAATCAACTCTTTAACAGCTTGTATCTCTGCTTCAATTACAGCTTCAAGCTGAATGAAAGAAAATATTGATAGCAGATCAATTATTTGAGATTAAGAAAAAAGTGACTTGGTATTTCCATAAAGGTCCAAAGTTCATAGCAAATGGTTGAAAGATCGAGTGCCTTAATGACTCTGAAGGCTCTCCTAGCCCCAACCCATAAGAATGTTGTGAGGATCCGACCAAACAAAGATGCTGATCATATGGATCAAACCAGGATTTACCAGCAGAAAACGAAAAATGTGCAATAGTTAAATAATTAGCAACAGTTCAAAGCATCCACATAGTCTTTTACCATCTAAAAAAGCAAAACAACTAGACTGATAAGGAGCTAGACAAGGCAAAGCAAGAAGAAACCAATTGAAAGATGGAAGCTTCACAATAAACTAAGCATCCCTTTGATCCGACTATAACAGAGACACTAACACAATCTATTTTCAGTGATTAAAGACTAGTACGAACTCTCAATCTAGCAAAGCCAGGTGCAAAATACAAAACACATACTAGGTACGAACACCATCAATAACTTCCCTAAGAAGCAAGTTAACTCATCCTACCAGAAAATATGTGCCTGACTGAACAGATTGATAGTGGACAACCAAAAGGAAATTTTATGTAATATGTAGTAAAGGTCAGCAACTGCAAACACAATTAGCAACAAACTAAAATGCAATGCAGCTTAAAATCTATCCAATTCCAGTTACTCAAGAGTTTGTGCTTGACTAAAACAGATTGATAATAGACAATCAAAAGGAAAAGTTCAATAACATATAATAAAAGATCATCAGTTGCATATACAATTGACAACAAACTAAAATTTAATGGACCTCAAAATCTATCCAATTCCAGTTAACATACTTTAAATTCTCACTGCCAACATCCCTTCTGTCATTTGATTAATTAGTAAAAACGAAAACCCAAAATTCAAAAACTCTGAGTTCACTTAATTAACTCTATCATCACCCACGAAAAACTAAACTTGCAGACCTTGAATAAGAATTCAATTGTAGGGAAACTTAAATGAAACAACAAAAGAACCAGAAATGTAAAACCTTCCGTTGGTAATCAGCAAGCTTGTGTCTTTAGGTCTTCTAAGAGAATGGCTTTATCCACCCCAGTGATCTTGCGTTTCTTCACGAACATGTTCCCTATCTTGAAGAACACCAATACAAAAAACCCTAAAGGTGGTTGATTTTAGATTGGTTTTCCTTTGACATGCTCGTTAAGAAATCAGAATCCAAACATGTCTCTTCGAATCCACACCTTTCATGCTCTTTCATTTTTGTTCTTGGAATCATGCAGCCAGCTGCCGTTGTTTTAATTATATCCTGAACAGAACAAGAAATAGGTAAATAAAAGTCCAAAGCCTACTAAAATGTAGTTGCTCATGTTGATAAACACTTATCAAAGTAATAAATATAGTTGTAAACCTAGTAGTAGCGGGACACATAATCTCAACCCAATCTTCTTGCTTTCTTAACCAAGACAAAAATGTGACATGATTGTACATAAAAATTGTGATTGTAGATGCGTGTAAAGTAAGACTAGAAATATGATCCATACCACCAACATCTTTTAAGATAAGATTTATACAATGAGACCTATAAATATGCTCATATTTTGATTGTAATAAGTACCCAATTTATACATAATTAGTTGCATTATCTGTAACAAAATACACAACATTCTTTGGTCTAACCCACTAGACAATTTCAGAGAATAATTTAAGTAAAATATTAGCACTTTTTACCATATGAGAGGCATTAATGGACTTGATAAAAATTGTTCTAGGATTACAATAAACCAAGAAATTAATCAAGGTTCTTTGTCTTTGATCGGTCCACCCATCTGTCATAATAGTGCATCCTGTTGATTCCCTACTAGATTTATATGTATCCATAATTAATTACATTCCTTTTTTAAATCTTGAAGCAAAGGCACACGTAATTCATAATAAGATGTCACATTAAATCCTGGACCTATTGTTGTTGTAGCATCAATTGCTTCTTGAAAATAGGGTAAATTTAAAGCATTTAAAGGAATACATTAATGATATAACCATCTAGCCCATGCTCTTTTACATCGCAAAACAACATCCTTATCAACCATAAAACTTTTTAGACTAGGTTGAGAACCAGGAGTAGTTCTTGGAGAAAAATAAGAATCTTTGCCAGTTGTAGCTTTTCTTTTTCCTTTATATAATGCTTATAGTGTTTCATCATCTTCAAAAAATATATCATAAGCCTCTTTATTTTCCTTTTTACTTGTTGCTGCAAATATTTTCCAATTATATCACACACATCAAGTGGTACATTTTTGCAAGAAGCAATATTACCCTTAATACCAGCAAAATGTTCTTTCATTCTAAAAATTTCTCCCCCTTTAAATATTCTACCACAAAACATAAAGTTATATTGGACATTCCCATCAAATGCTTGAGAAGAAGAAAATAATTCCATGCTATATCAGACTTACCACGAGTAGAGGATGATTTCATATTTTCCATTGGGTATACTATTATCAGGGCAAAAGTATACAACTTAAATAATTCTCATTTATCAATTATAATAAAGAAGACCAACAACAACACAATGGATTAAAAATGACCAACATATGTTACTATTAAAATTTACTCTATAGATTTACTACATAATTAGGTGGATACTGTATATTTGTTGTAATTCTAATACTTAAAATTGTAATTTTGATCAAATTCTAAAATTACAAAATCCAAACTCAACCTTAGGAACCATTATAGGTCAGAAAAGCAAAGACAAAATGTTATGCTATTGGTGTTTTAATTTCTCCATTAACTCTGAGAAGTAGAGATTTAAGAAGGTGTGGTGTGAAGAGCTACTAACAAGGCAAGCTCTTTAGTAATCGAAGGCCGACCAACAATGAGACGAATCATTATTTCCTTGATTTAGTCACAGCGGCGAAAAGAGTGCCTTTGTCCGTTGAGGTTTTGTACAACTTTGGACTGAGCTGAGGTTTTTGGAAATTTTGCTGCCCATTTAACCTCGGAATTCAACCAAGGATTCCACTCCGAAAAGAAACAAGGAGATATAACTATATTTGTAACCAAATTAAGTACTCAGGATCAATCAACCAAATTAAATGGAAACAGAGGATCCTCACTCACTTCAGCAAAGCCCAAAAGATGTTTTCTATCACAAAAACTCGTAATCTTTGTCTCTTTACGAATGAAACTTTCCCAATTCCTACTTGGATTTTCCAAGGATAGTGACAAGTTCATTAATAAATATGTAAAGTTCATGGGTTTGGTTCAACCTTTAGATATGGAATCATTAAGGAATATGATTTTTAAATATATTATGTTGACATGGGAAGCTACTATCATCCAAAAATGCTTCTCAAACACCAGAAAAGGAAGGAACAAGAGAAAAGAATGCAAACACAGAATAATAGAACATACATATAAAGTTATACAAAGAAGACCAACAGTAGTAGAATGGACACACAGATGACAGAACAGATGTTACTCACTTATTAAAACTTTGCTCCAGCAATTGCTCCACTTCAAAGTTCAAATAGCCTCACCGAAATATTGCTAGTAGATCAACAAATTGAATACTTGAAGGAGTACATATAACCCAACTATCAAAATCAAAGATTGATATAAAATGGAGTTCTAACTATTACATAAAACTAATTTATCAATACTAGTGGATCCTTATCTCCTTATCTGTTAATATATTGAAACAATAACACACAACAAATTGAAGTTCAAAGAGTATATATAACAAATGTTAATAGAGTATATAATAAAGTTCTATTCTAACTATTATAGAAAACACAATAACAATGAAATTTGAATAAAACAGAATATTGAAACTATCACTGCCTCATCATCATCTCTTAACATAAACTTGAATAAAGCAGTACAAATTGGAACTCTATACAAATTGGAGCTCTATATGATATGTTCTTCCGTCCTCCTCTCCATTAAGAAAAGTGCAGCAGCACTAAGCAAAACAGCAGTACCCCTTTGAAATAAAAAATTAAAGCCTAAATTTAAGAGAAAATATATTAATAATGACAAACCCCAAATAGAAAGAACATAAACATTTTATGGCCAAATAAACCAAAACTTGAGCGTGAGGAACATAGGATGGATGTAGACACAATCCCTTCCATCACAGCACTTAGTCGCTAAGGAAGGAGCTTGAAGTTGCTTCAACAAGCTCTTTATCTCAGACCAATTACGAGAGATCTGAGAATAGAAGATTAACTTCAAGCCTAAGAAGACAACGAATAGAAATTGATTTCTGCATCTGTGGTTACCCCCAAGTATCATATTTACCTACATGCATTGCGGTGAGAGATGATGAAGAGAAGATGGAGAAAAGGCGAGAGAGTCTAAATGAAATTTGACAATTTAGCATCATTAGATATCTGAATGGTGAGGATTTGACAAACCGGTTGGACCAGTTGCTGAAAAACTAGCCGATTCTCCTATAAATCAGCTGATTTTTATACTCAGAGGTTATTACATAGAATCAAACCGAACAACTAACCGGTTAAAACTTTTTTCGATCGAACCGGTTAATTTGGTCTAATTTTTAAAACCTTCGTCACATCTGATAATTTATTTATCGTGAAGCACCACAACAGAACAACAAAGACATTTCCTATCTCCAATTTGCAGAGCATCAACGGATTGGATTAAAAAATGTCATTTCATGTCGCGAAGTGGCAGAAGCATTATTAAAGAAAGAAATAGAGGACTTGGTCCTGACAATTTTCTATCTTTGACACAAGCATAAAGAGTGAACAGTTAAAAGAAAAGCCACTGACCTTAACTATATGATGATGGAATGGAGCAGAAGATATCTAAAAGTCAAATCTCTTTTGGGTGGAAAAAAGATGGCTCTCGAGAAAGTAATATGGATGGACCAACACTGGTGAGCTAATTGCAAATTAATAATAATATAAAATATAAATAAATATGTATAATTAGACTCATAAAAATATATAATATAATACATTAAAAAAACATAATAAAGATTAACAATATAAGACATATCATACGAGTCATTTCAATAAAGTAAATGAATTAAAAAAGAAACTACTTAGTCTAAATAATTACGAGAGAAATACCACTTAATTAAATATTAAAACTATTTATATAAATTTAAGGATTCAAGAGAATAATAAAAGTTTCTTTACATAAAATCTTATATCTGTATTTTAATATTTTAAAATTTTCTATTACGAGTCGGGTCTTCGGTAAGTTTAAGCAAAACAATATCAAATTACATGCAACCAATTCAATATTATGTTTACCAAATATTACTTTGTGAAGGTTTACTTTGATTATGTGTATACATACATATAACAAAGGTATCTCCAAAGTCAACCTTCAATCCCGGCGGCCCAATAGATCTGAACAAGTACGTATAATGAAAACAACTCTTTAACTACGCCGTGTAAATGTATACATTCACGTCATATTATATATATACTTGAGGTAAATAAAAAAAAAGAGCTTATTGTTAATAAAATCCAATAAGCTCAGTCTGGTAAGAGTCTTGCAGAAATATAAAGTCTAAGGAGATCTAATAATATGAAAATTTGCTTTTATTATTGTCTGAGAAGATCTACTAATACACTCGGAATGAATTAGGTTATATTAAACTTGAACTTTTTTATAATATGTAACCTTAAAGACTATTTTTGGTTGAACGTAAACTTTTTAATAGGATGGAACAAAATGGAATTGAATGGAACATTATATAATATGATGAAATGTAAATATATATAATACTAGAAAATTATTATTTGAGAGAGACAGAAGGGTTCATTGGTCATGTTTGGCAAACAACGAATTGCATTAGTTATTAGCCGATTCTATCAGCGGTTAGCTGATAACTAATTATGTCAGTTGATTTAACAAGCAGATAACATCAGCTGTTTATTAAAGATGTTTGATAAAATTATCTATTTACTATTAACTGTTGATGTGTAAAAAATTATAAGGGCATGATTATTATATTTCTTAATATTTCATTGAATATTCTTATAAGAATTTATATTTAGATATTTAATTTTACAAAAATTAATTTATAACTTTAATTAATAATAATAGCAATAAGAATAACAACAATAATAATAATCCAAAGTTAAATTCTCTATTAATATGAATGACGAGCTACATCATATTAGTATTTTTCATATAATATGTATGAATTTATTCTTTAATAAATTAAAAATATATATAATTATAGCATGACACAAAAACTATATATAGTAGTTATATACTAAAAATATTAATTTGATATGACTCTTTGTGTTCAAAAACTTAATATTATAGTATGTTATACGTAAACTAATATTATAAAATTAAATTAAGATTAAAAAGTTTAATTAATCTTTTTATTATATTCTTTCAAACTTCACGACATAATTGTACGATCAAAGAAAGTCAACTTTAAAAACAAAAGCTCTCCTTACGGAGCTTTCAGAAATTAGCTTATTAGGGTTAAATAAGCTAACCAATAAGTTATTCACCAAAAATATCGGTAACTTTTTAAGATGGTCAAAAAGCTTAAGCTGTTTGTCAAATACCTCCATAATGTAATATAATGAAATATTGTTTGGGTGAAAAGTTTATAATGTAATATAGTGTAAAGTTATTTATCATTTTATATTTCATCATTTACTGTTTAGGATGAAATGAGATGTAGTATGAAACTATTTGCTTCCATCTCATTTCATTATAAACCTTCCTCTCAAACGATGAAATAATATTACATTCCATTTTATGCTATTATTAACCAAACATAGCCTAAATTAACTTAAATTGATTTTTTATAATTAATTGAATATAAAAGAATTTATTAAGTAAGAATTAGAGCTCAGAATTTAAATTTAATTTTTGTATTTAATTATAATTTTTTATAATTAAATCAAATTATTAAATTAATAAATCTATGGTAATTATTGACTCAAGACCAGGAATGGGCGAGTCTGCCGTTTCCCATAAGCCAACCGTATCTGTTAAGCTCAAAACCACCATTGAAGAAGGAAGACGAGGGACTGTAAAACCGCCAAACCAACACTACAGAGTCCACAATCGCTCTCTCGCTTGCTCACTATGTTACTCAAATCCTTCTTTCTTATCAGTATCTTCTTTTTTTTCCTCCTCTTCCCTCTGTCTACCTCCTCCGCCACTTCTCCTCCCGCCACCGTTTGCATTGTCGGCTCTGGCATCGCCGGCTCCTTCCTCGCCCACTTTCTCCGCCGTTACTCCCTTCCTTCCTCCTCTCGCATCCTCATGTTCGAGCGCAACCCCGTGGTTGGCGGACGCATGGCAACCGTCACCATCGG
>JAOSBN010000177.1:38258334-38272521 GCA_027563595.1 Erythroxylum suave | reverse complement strand
AGTTAGATAACATATTCAATTCATTCCTTTGACCGATCAAGTTACCCAAAATTAATTTGGAAAAGATGTTTGATGACTAGATAAAAAATGCCTTAACTGATCAAGTTATCTTATTCAAATCCACAATAAAAGCAAACATACTAAAGTGTGTATATATATAGAGATTCACCACAAATATATATGACTGATTCCTAGGAATTTAGAAAAGTCATAAATCAATTATTTTAACAATGAAAAGAATAGATAGTGGAGCAAAATAAATCATTTATAGCTTTTGCCATTATAACTGATAAAGGTATCAGAAGGAAGAGGTCATCACAACATTTTCATTAGAAAACAAACTCACATCTTGATAAGCTTTAGCTTCAGCAGTGTCATCCATTAGCTTCTGAACGTCATCCAAGTTGATCTCACTTTGTAGTGCCTTAATTGCTTTGTTCCCTGCCTTTAAACTCTCAAATACAGCTTTCTGCTTGCTAGCAAGCTCAATATCTGCCAACTGACAGCATATTTCATTGAACTTTCTAAAACTTATAAGAAAAATGAACCATAGATGATAGCATGTTACTTATACCAAGAATGGGCTACATATTAGGCCTTCCCATTCGATCAAATAACAAGAAAGATGAAAAACGACATTTGCTTCACATGATCTCTTACTTGTTGCTCAACATTGATGAGCCATGTATCCACTTGCTTCAATAATTCTTCCTGTGTTCTCTTCTTCTTCAGGACAAATAAGGCCCTGTCCTTCCTTTTTTCACGAATCAACTCTTTAACAGCTTGCATCTCTGCTTCAATTACAGCTTCAAGCTGAATGAAAGAAAATATCGATAGCGGATCAATTATTTGAGATTGAGGAAAAGTGACGTGGTATTTCCATAAAGGTCCAAAGTTCATAGCAAATGGTTGAAAGATGGAGCAAGAGTGCCTTAATGACATCTAAAGGCTCTCCTACCCCCAACCCATAAGAATGTTGTGAGGATCCGACCAAACAAAAATGCTGACCATATGGATCAAACACAGGATTTACCAGCAGAAAACAAGAAATATGCAACAGTTAAATAATTAGCAACAGTTCAAAGCATCCACATAGCCTTTTACCATCTAATAAAGCAAAACAACTAGACCGATAGGAAGCTAGACAAGGCAAAGCAAGAAGAAGCCAATTGAAAGATGTAAGCTTCACAATGAACCAAGCATCCCTATGATCCAATTGTAACAGAAACACTAACACAATCTATTTTCAGTGATTAAACACCAGTACGAACTCTCAATCTAGCAAAGCCGGGTGCAAAATACAGAACACATACGAGGTACGAACACCATCAATAGCTTCCCTAACAAGCAACTTAACTCATCCTACCCGAAAATATGTGCCTGACTAAAACAGACTGATACAATCAAAAGGAAATTTTCTGTAATATCTAGTAACAGATCATCAACTGCACATAAAATTAGCAACAAACTAAAATGCAATGGAGCTCAAAATCTATCCAATTCCAGCTACTCAAGAGTATGTGCTTGACTGAAACAGATTGATAATAGACAATCAAAAACAAAAGTTCGGTAACATGTAGTAAAAGATCATCAGTTGCACATACAATCGGCAACAAACTAAAATGTAATGGACCTCAAAATCTATCCGATTCCAGTTAACATACTTTAAATTCCCACTGCCAACTTCCCTTCTCTCATTTGATTAATCCGTAAAAGCCAAAACCCAAAATTCAAAAACCCTGAATTCACTTAATCAACTCCATCATCACCCACAAAAAAACTAAACTTGCAGAACTTGAACAAGAATTCAATTGCCGGGAAACTCAAAGGAAACAACAAAAGAACCAGAAATGTAAGACCTTCCGTTGGTAATCAGCAAGCTTGCGTCTTTGGGTCTTCAAAGAGAGAATGGCTTTATCCACCTCAGTGATCTTGGGTTTCTTCACGAACATGTTCCCCATCTTAAAGAACACCAGTACAAAAACCCTAAAGGTGATTGATTTTAGATTGGTTTTCTGTTGACCTGCTCGTCAAGAAATCGGAATCCAAACAGGTCTCTTCAAGTCCACACCTTTCATGCTCTTTCGTGTTTGTTCTTGGAATCATGCAGCCAGCTGCCATTGTTTTAAGTATATCCTGAACAGAACAAGAAATAGGTAAATGAAAGTCCAAAGCATGCTAAAATGATATATATTAATTTAGTATTTAATTTATATAAATAAACTTAATTTTCAACATAAATAAAAATCTCTAATATGTTAAAAAATGCTAAAGATTACTATTTTTAATTTTTCAAAACAATTATAATGTAAAATATCACTATTAGAAATTTAATTATTTAAATGAAATTATACATTGTAATTTATATAATAATCTTTCTGAGCATTTTTACGCAAATGCTTGAGTTGTTGATATTTTATAAGAAAAAGCAGTCATTTTTGTAAGTGTAAATACATCCACTTTGTGCTAGCAATCTACAGTTAGAAGTATCAATTGATAAGAATTAGGGTAGACAATTTGGATCCAATTTAGTCCGATCCAAGCTTAGATCAAGGAGCTGACTTGAACAAGTATAAGCAACCGAAGCTGATGATACTAATTTTGGTATTTCGGATCAAACTCAGGCCAAATCCCTAATAAGAATTCTGGTTATTGTTGGTTGTGACTTACTAAATTCAGTTTCTGGTTGGAGTTCTTACAGGACAGACTGTGTCCATTACCTTCAATGAAGGAATCAAATATTATCAGTTAGAAGGGTTTCAGAAGAGTTACTCTGTTAGAATATCTACTTTGAGTTCTTACTGTGTAAAAGAACTGTCAAATACAAAATATACAGAACATCAACTACTCAAAGCTGACATTTATCAAAAAGGATTAGGACAGATACTAAAGAACTAGTTCTCCATCAATGAAACCTGCAAGTTGTGACCTCCATTGTACCTGTTGAGATTTCAGTTCTTTATAATCTTTCTCCCACAGACAGTAGCTTGAATTCTTAGCTAATACATCTTTAGACACCTCCTTCCTTTCAATCAATGAACTTGCATGTCTATAAAAATCATCAAGCTTCTGCCACAGGAAATCCAGAATTCCAGAATCATTCTGACTTCTAACATTATCCAACCCCTCCCTAGATTCCTCCACCCTTGCCCAAAACAATGTGTCCTGAGTCAAGCTTGCAAACTTGCTTCTACAGTAGTTATGCTCACTAACTGCCCTACCTTCCCACCAACTGTCAAATATCTGATACCTTCTTGTTCTTCCATGGTTAATGTAATGGCCCTTGATTCGGTGCATCCCCATCCTGTAATACTCTGCAATGTCCAGTGGCTCGACCAGGAGCTTGTAAAACTGAGATGCATTTACCCATTTGTTACGTTTTTCAAAATCATGAGGAAGTTGATTGCTTTCCATCATGTGGATAACATTATCCCAGAACGTAGCTAGCTTATGTCGATTCATATTGACTTTAAATTCCCTTTTTGAGGCTCTCCTTTGTTTGAATGAATCATAATACCCCATCTGATCATCACTTTGATCACATAATTCTTTGTACCATTGTATTTCTGCCCTGTAAGGTGTTATTTTGGATAACTTAATAGCTAGGTTCGCACAGTTCAGGTTCGGTGTGCGGCCCATTCGCCTTGCCACCTTCAAGCAATCTCTGGCTGGTCCTGCAGATGGTTCCTGTGAATTGATCCAAGAAGTTACTCAGCAACCAATTGAACGGGTTGCCATATATCCATTGGTTATAGGAAATAGTACCTGCCACGTTATTCCTGAGGACTGCAATGCCAGTGCAACCCCAGCGTCATAGCTTGATTCAGGATGCTCTCCCTTGGCAAAACTTCTGCTCTCCAGAAACTGCGAACAAACATTCCTCACATACTGTCCATATTCGAGATGATCTTCAATGCAACGGCTTGGTGAACCCATCATAAACAATAATTGCATCATCTTGATTACGGACGCAGCATTATCCACGCAGATAGCCCCTTCATCAGAGCAGAAGAAGTAATTTCCGAATGGCCAATATGAAATCATCATTGAACGTTCTCCCGATTGACCCTGAAGCTCTTTGCAAACATAACTGAAGATTTCAACATTGGCTTGATGGTGAAGCTGCAAAGGAAGCCTTTTGGATATACACAAGTGCCAGAGAGGAACAAGGCAACATATCTGGGAGATTATGGGAGCTATTGGGATCAATAGAAGTCTTGGCATAAGATCGTATCTTGAGACTAAGTGACAGAAGTTGCCACCCCATCTTTCCCTGAGAATTGCTCGAGAAAGACCCACATTGCCTAGCATTGGAGACCCGAAAGTGATGCAGAAGATCGAAGGGCTTGAAGAAGTGGATCGAAGGCTAGAAAGAAGCCAAAGAGCACAAAGAGAAGCTGTGGTTCCCCCCACAGAATGGCCAGTCACTACTATTGATTCGCTAGTTTGCATATTCATCAGCACCTACATGCAAAAAAGTTCAATTTTTCAGACTTAAAATTTGTACTAATATGTGTTGCTTTTAGTTTCTTTTAGTTACTTGAATACTTGAAACAATTTTCATTGCAAGAACATAATTTCATACACAAATAACAAATTTATTACTGTAGCATTGTACTAGATTTACTGCAGTTCACAGTAACAGGAACCTGGTTTCAAAGATCAAATCATTACGCGTGAAGTCAATAGTCAGTGACATGAATTGAGAAAGCACCAATTCTTCGGTCAAGAAATGCAAGTCCATTTCTTTGACCCTGAAATCATTCAAAACTCAACAACCAACTAATCAAACAATAAAACTTCGTCTTTGACCCACCACATGATGCAAATAGAAAGGCCTTGGAAATTTTATCAGATACCTTACCTTAACTGAGTGGGGTGTGACAACTCGTTAAGAAGGTTAAAAAAATTAAAAGAAGACTGGACAAAAAATTGTTATAACAGAGAGAATAGGGGCAAAGCTGTTGCAAAGAGGTACAAAAACTTAAGACGGTGACAACACGTTCAACCACTTTCGATTCATGCATTACATTGATGAACCCAACCCCACTTCACTTCTAGCACTTTCTTTTTGGCTTGTCCTACCCATTGTCTTAGTGAATAATAAGGACACAATATGGTTCCCATAATTATGTCACTGTGCACTAGTTGACAATAAAAGAAAAGCATTCTGCACATTAAGCTAATAATTCAACTCGATGAGTTGCCTTCAGCGAACCCCACCATGGATTGCCTAAGAAACTTGGATTTTTATATGATGAAGTGGGAATATTCAGATAGTGGAGATTATTGAAGACAGTGACAGCAAATAAAAGGCCTGCCCTTCGATATAGTTCTGCTATCAAAAGGATAAATAACTTCTATGTAACATAAACAAAAAAAGTTGAAAGATTTATTTTAAAACTTCTAAATATCCTACTGTGACGATGCTTTTGAGTTTCTCTTTTCTTTTACCATCTCCATCTATCTGATCAATAATCTTTAGGACATGTTCACGACATTGACAACAGTTGTGATATGAAAAGATGCAGAAATTTTCTTAGAAAAGCGAAGTGCGACAAACTCTGTATCTTTTATAGATGAAAAGAGAAGTCTTTATCTTTAGACTATCTTCCTAGAAATGCAAGTCCTTTATCAATGTCGCAGTACTTTTTTTTCACTATGGTCTCTGTTCAGAAACTATATATCTTCCTATAGGGGATTGTACTAGACCTTTTGGAGTTTAATCACAATAGACTACTATTTTCCTGTCAGGTTAATTATGAGCTCTTCTGCAAGTTTCTGTCCTCATTAATGGTCCACAGCCATTGAAACCAAACCAAATTTCGCATGTGCTCGGAGATAGAAGGTGGCTATTAATGGAGGCAACTGCTGGATAAGTATAACTAGGCAATTATAGACGGAAGCATGTGACAACTAAGTTTCCTAATTTGAATTAAGGAAAACAAGACCAATTTTGATTCTCTGAATGGAACATTGGGACCCTATTACTCTATCATGTGAGGCCAAAACCAAAGAAACCAGACACCTGCCTACACCTCAATGCCTCAATAATACAGTAGATAACTAGGCAGTTATAGATGGAAGCATGTGACAATTAAGTTTCCTAATTTGAATTAAGGAAAACAAAACCAAGTTTAATTCTCTGAATGGAACACTGGGACCGTACTACTCTATCATATGAGGCCAAAACCAAAGAAACCAGACACCTACTTACACGTCAATGCCTCAACAATACACGAGAAGCAGTATTAGAGATGTCTTTATACGTCGAACTTTGGATGATATGACTAATCCTTCATATCAAGTTTTGTTTCAATGCAAGATCAGATAATTTCAGAGATTCAGTGTCTAATATTTGACCACGAAAACTCCATTTTCCGCGTGAATACGTATTCAATCACAACAGTCTCATTTTCATCCTAAGGTTTCTCTGCAACAAAAAGTCCTAGACGTATCGTGCAACAGCGACGATAAATAAGAGAGAAAGGTCTAAGAAACACTAACCCGGTTTCTAAAATCTGGGTTGTTGTACATGGACATGAAGATATGCAACAGACCAACATGCACTAACACTGGTTCATCATCACCATCGTTTCGATAGGTTAATGGAGAGAAAAGCTCTTCACAAACGCCATGAAATGGCACCCAGTTCTTGTCATCATCTGGGGACCCCAAAACTTCTTCAGCACCGCAAAAGGCCACATAACTGGTGTTTCCAATCTGCTCCATGACAAACTTATGCGATGATTTTCCATTGGCAACACTGCAAAGCCTCCAGGATTCCGACAACAATGGGGTGGAAGCTAAGAAAGTGGCCAGCATCTCGCTGGTTTCGAACCTGTGGAAAAGTAAAGATTGAAAAACAAGGGACTAACGTAAGTGGGGATGTTTTTCCAGTCAAATTGTTGACACGAAGTGTCTGGGAAATGAGTTACTTACGATGAAGCTTCGTTTTCCATTGGAAAGATTGAATCTTTCCTTTTTCTTTTTGTTTTTTACTCTTACATTTCTTCTTCTTCTTCTTTGGAAGTGTTACTTTCTATTTAGAGACTAGAAAGAGAAGCTCTTAGTGTGAACAAAGGATTGTTTGAGGACCAAAATATAAATAGCAATTATATGAGGGAAGTTGGGTTGTTGACATTATTTTCAAAGACTTATAATAAAATTATTATGTATTTTAAATAATGAATTCACTATTTTTATTTTTATTTTAAACTAAAAAAGGAGATTTATGTAAGGAAAATAAAATAGTTGATCATATTTGACACAAAATTAATAAATACATTTTATTTTAAGAAGAATTTAAGTTGAAATTTAAATTGAAAAATAAAACTTTAATTTTAAGATCAAATTTGTAAATTCAATTCAATCGATTAAAATTTTATTAAATTTAATATAATGACAATTAGTCTGAATTTGATTAAATTTAATTAACCCAAATTTTATTAATAAATGTTTTATTTTATAAGTAAAATACCAAGATAATTTTGTTTTATTAAGTATAAAAACCATTATTTTATCAAAAAATCGATATACTCCCTAAATTCTAGTTATTATTATTATTATTATAAGACATTCCTTATATTCCCTATACTGAATTCTATTTATTATTATTATTATTATAAGATATTCCTTATATTTATTTTATATTGATTTGATTTATAATTTATTTCGACACATAGATCTTAATTGTATAATGACTGATTCAAGAATTCAATAAAAAAGGCTCTTTTAATTCAATGGTAGAGTAATGTCATGGTAAGGACCTAAGTCATAGGTTCAAATCCGATAAGAAGCTTTGCCTCTTTTTTTATTTAGATTTATATAAGAAGAATTCGAAATCATAAGTTCGATGTTTTTCATATCCAATCTATAAACATTATTTTCACAAATTCGGAAATATGTATAAAAAAAAGAGATTTGTATATCCTGTTCAAAAAAGGAGATAATGAATATTTTCTTGAAATAGTTTTCAAATAAGTGTTTTTCGAATCTTTAATTGAAAATAAATCTCATTCTTTTAAGGTTTGAATATAATTTGACTCAATTTAATTCAACTTTAAGGCTGCATTTAGATCTACAGGTGAACAATTAGAGGTCGGAGAAAAGTATGATGCTATCATGGAAATCGATAAACAGAAAAATGGTTGTGGTAAAAAAATATTTATACGGTAGAAATTCTACTTTCCATTAATAACTTTCTGATAATTATTATTTTCTATTACATCCTCGACTAATAGAAAGCAAGTAATATTTTCTTATTTATAATTTGAATTTATATGACCAATAATATATTTTATGAAATATTTTATTTACTAAATTTATTTTATTATTTATAATTTTAAATTTATATGACTAATAATATATTTTTAATTATTTATACAACAATTAATAGTTTATTAAATAAATAAATTTTTTAGTCATTCTATCTCTTTTCAAAAATCACAACCGCACTTATCAAATACCTTCTTTCACTTTTCTGCAGTCACCAAAATAATAATTTCAAACACGAAAATAAATACTCATCATTTCAGTAGGTTAATTTCAACAGGTTATCAACCGTTACTGCTTCTCCCAAATTAAGTCCAAGTCAAATTTAATCTTGACGACTTGTCCCAAATTTTGGTTCGGTAGGCCAAGTCAACAGCGAAGTGAATTCGACCCGACTCATTACCGTGTTTACGTACTATTCATGTCAATTCTTGCATTAGGTGGTGTCATTGTTGCTTCTGAATGAGATTCTTTGTTCACCTGAATACCGTGTGGGATACTTTTCTATGTAGGTCCAAGTTTGACTTTTGAATGGTGTTTTGGATTGTTCAGATTATTCGAATTGGGTTGAAAATTGAAATAATTGGAAATTGACCCTAAATTATTAATTAATTAATTAATTTTGTGATTTACCAACTCATATTGTCGGCAATGAATAAGTAAACAATGAAATAATAATGTAAATTATCGTATAATAAAATTCATAAATTTATATATTTTTAAAAATTTTATTACAATTATTTGTTTCAAAACATTTTTTGAAAAGAAAATTTTGTTGAGTTATTTTTAGAATAATTTACAAATCATTTAGTAAAAAAAATAAAACTTGTATTCAAATTATTAATTCTTGAAATTTGGTTTATGTAAATAAAAATTTGAATTGAAAGACCTTTTTTTAGTAAAATAAAATAATTTACCAATCATTTAATAAAAAAAAGAAAATTAAACTAAAGTTCAACACTCAAACTATTAATGGGAGCAAACCTAAAACCTCATACTATGTTTGATTGGACGTAAGATTTTTACTGAAATGAAATAAAATAATCGTTTATTATTTTACATTTTATCATAAACTTTCCAAATCGGGAAATTTTCATCTGTACTGTTTATGATAGAGTGAGATGTAATATGAAATCTTTATATTTCATCTCATTTCATTCCATTCTATTATAAACCCTTATCTCAAATGATGAAATAATATTACATTCCGGTACGTTCCATTAATAAACCTTAACAAAAGATAGCCTTAATGGTTGAAATTAAAAGAGTGATGTTAAGGTCACAATTAAAATTTATAATTATGAATTATTTTTTTGTCCAGAAAAGAAATTTTGCAAAAATGGTTCCAATTTGAGAAAATATCTATTTCAATCAAATTTTAAAATTTTAAAATAAGATATTTTAAATTCTAATTTAACCTTTTTCAAAAACATTCAAAGATAAACATTTAATGTAATTATGATTAAGAGTCAAAGCCTTGTTATAAAAAAAAGGAGAGAGAGAGGATTGAGGTAAATTTTCATTATTACATATATCCATTATTTTCTCATGAGGTAAATACTTCTTCAAAATTCTTAATTTGTGACAAAATAATTAACGAAAAGCGTGAGGAGATGTTTTTGAAATATGTAATTGTCGGGGGATTGAAATGGGATCAAGAATGGTATCCATTCAAAATAGCACCTCTTTGATTTGATATCATCAGACTACTACATAGACCTAATTCTACCACTATCACTCCAATCACATCAAATATTCTATTCCAATCTTTAAATACATTTACTTGAAATTTACGTAAATTTGTGGATGAAATTTAATAGAACATGATATGAACACTATAACCAGAACAAGAGATCTGATCCTCATTTCAATATGCTAAAAAGTTAAAAGTAACACAATGCTATTCTTTATTTATTTCAAAAAATTTAAATATGGCAAATTGTAGGTGTTAATTAGAAAAATATTGTTTATTTGAAATTATCAATCTAAAATTATTCAGATTATAGAATTTACAGACTATTATTATACAATTTTGAAATTGTACTAAATTATCATTAATTAAAAAATAGTCCTAAATATCAAAATATTTTCATTTCAAGTAAGTATTTTAAACTCATTCTAAAAGGTGGACTAGATCAAAAGAATAGGTTTTACTTATACTAATCATGAGTCTCCACCGAAAATATAGACTTTGGAAGTCCATTATTTTAGTTAACAATGACAGGTAACTTAGTTGGATTGTATTAGAAAATTTAATATATGCACAGAGTCTATTAACAACAATTGAGCTTGAGTCAATTATTATCTAAATGACTAAAATTAGTCATTTGGATAGTTAATTCGTACCGCTTATAAATCCTTTAAAATTTTCATATTTAGTCAATATGAGATACTCTAACACTTCCTTTCAAGTACAACTGATTGGACATTTAATTGTCACATGAAATAAACGCAGTGGTAACTAAATCGGATCGTTAAAACTAGACATTCAGACAGACAAACGAAAAATGAATAATCCAAACCAAACCTGCTTTGATACCATATTATAATTTTTAATATGGACAGAGTGTATATTCTACTAACAATAATTGAGCTTGGGTCAACTATTGTCAAAATGACTAGAATTAGTCATTTGGATAGTTGACCCCTACCACTTATAAACCCTTTAACATTTTTATATTTAATCAATATGAGATACTCTAACAAATTGAGTTCAAAATTCAATTGAATTCAAGTTATGGAGTTTAAAATTGAATTTAATAAATGTATACATTTATTTTAAAATTCTTAAAATTAGATTTTTAATTTTTGTTCTTTTAATAACTGATAATATAAAATTTAATTTAATTTCAATTTGAGTCTGGTCTTTCTCAAGAAAGTAATAAATATATACCGATAATTGACATCATTAAAGTCTTTGAGTATATAATATTTTTTAAATATTCTTTAAAAATGGACCGTCAAATATGCCCCGTCAAATGTCTCTAGACCTTACCCACAAGAATTTACCGTGGTGAATCACAAATGCTAGACTTTGTCATCCCCTTTGGACCGTCTCGTACTCAACTGAAGTCGAGTCTCTGTTAAATTATGATTTTATGAAATTTCAATTCAAGTTGAGTTGAGTCTCTATGGCTTTAGTCCAATTCACAAGCAGGAAGTCTCGTGTTATATGTGATTCATTGTACCGGAAGAACAAAGAATCCAATGTTGGAGATTCGGAGACCAAACTTCAAAGACTTAATCATCTTTTGCACGTACGATTTGGTTGCAAAAGTCAAGAAAAACAAAGCGGTCACTTTTACCAACGTTGAAATTGCAGCCCATAGGGCTTGGTTTTCACACACGTAACAGATGTTTGCTTTTTTAGGGTCAGATTTTCTGTTTTGATATTATAGTGTTTTTATTATATTTTATTAATTTTATTTATATATTTAAATATATCCTGTTTTAATGTTATATCCCATGTGGCTTGGTTTTCACACACGTAATAAAGGTTTCTTTGGGTCCGCAGTTGGGGCTGATTGGATAGCGATGAATTAGATTTCTGGTAAATTCAAAATTAATTCAAAAAATAATTTCATAAAATATATTCATAAATAAAGTTAACTAAAATATTCGAATTACAATGTCTTTACACATTCAAATTACAATGTCTTTACACATTCCCAATTCAATTAAACCCTTACCTAACATCTAATCAAATCAATTTCCCAATTCAATATCAAAAATCATTTCAATATCACAAATCAATTCAATTTCAAAAATAAATTCAATTAAACCCTAACCTAACATCTAATCAAATCAATTTCCCAATTCAATATCAAAATTCATTTCAATCTCACAAATCAATTCAGTTTCAAAAATAAATTCAAATTCCCAATTCAGTTAAACCCTAACCTAACGTTTAAATTCAATTCTCAATTCAATTAAATCCTAACCTAACGTCTAATCAAATCAATTTCCCAATTCAATATCAAAAATCATTTCAATCTCACAAATTAATTCAGTTTTAAAAATAAATTCAAATTCCCAATTCAATTAAACCCTAACCTAACATCTAATTGCATTAAACATTAACCCAAAATAAACATTAATATTTAATTAAAATAATTGCATTAACCTAAACCAAAAATAATTTTAACAAAAAAAAAACAAAGAACTAACCCTTGGCTTACGACCTTACCTCAAGGAAGCAGTCAGAAGAAGAAGTGAAGAACGGCGGTGGACAGTGGGCGGTGGCTGGCTGGTGTTACCGGGTAAAGAAGGAGAAAAGGGGGAAAAAGAAGTTAGCAGTGGGTTGGGTTCAGTCGTTTCGTTCAGACTTCAAATGGTGGCGGGGAAGGCAAGGAGTGAAGGACATGCGGGCGCTGCGCTAGGCAAGGAGATGGTGGCGGTGGCGACTGGTGGTGGGGGGTGGCGGTGGCAAAAGTCGGGGTTGATGCGGGAGCTTGTCCCTCGCTAGCTCCGCCACTGGTTTCCTTTTTTGGGATTAGATCTCCTGTTTTAATGTTATAGTGTTTTTATTATGTTTTATTAAATTTTATCTATATATTTAAGTAGTTCTTGTCCGTTACGGGAGTAATCTAATGGTAGAAAGGAGGAGAGGATTGTAGTGAAAGTTGTGAGTTCGAGGCTAAGGAGAAGCAGCCTTTTATTTAAGGTGATATAATCCTCCTAGTGGTGACCCATCCTTTAGAGCAGATACTGTTGATACTGTGTAAGATCTGATCAAGATTTACCTATGTATGAGTCTAAATGGGTAACTCAAAGGCCTCAGGATTAGTTGGCCGAAACCCGGAACATGAGTTATCAGAAGAAAAAAAAAAGGTAGATCCCACCTAATCATATGGATGAGAGTTAATAAAACAAAGTAGGAATATAATAATTAAAACAAAAGATTTGATGGGCATTTTTTCATTTCATTGATAATTTATTTTAAATTATATAATTACATATTTGGGTAAAATATTAAAAAAATTTAAAATTTTTGAAAAACTCTTTATGCTTTAAATTAAAACAAAAAAACTCTATCTCGTGTAGTTTAGCTCAATCGTTAACCAATTAAATGCTCGTTACGTAAGAGTCTAGCTTAATTCTTAAAGTCGAACCAACTTAATCAAAATTGATATAAATTAATAATTTTATTATAATAATTTTTTAATTTTCTAAATAGTTTGAAATAGAAAATATCTTAAAATTAGTAATTTTTAAAATTTTTGGAAGAATGTGAAAATTTTATTTTTATCTTGTATTCATATTTTTAGATTTTACTTAATTTATACTTTTAAAAAGAGAATAATGGTATTAAATAATTAAGTAAGACATGATAACTTTTATGATAAAATCAGTAAAATACTTTTTAAAGTATAAACTAAGTAAAAACAAAAATATGAACATAATTATTTTTAAATTTTCTAAATAATTTGAAATAGAAAATATTTTAAAATTATTAGGTTTTTAATTTTTTTGAAGAATGTGAATTTTTTTTATCATATAATCATTTTTAACCTTAATTTATACTTTACAAAGTATTTTTTTACTGATTTTATCATAAAAGTTATCATGTCTTACTAAATTATTTAATACCATTATTCTCTTTTCCAAATTTTGATATCATCTCTTAAGTATTATAAATTTGACTAAGTAAAAATTGACAAATGTAATCTTAATTAAAAATTATGTAAAATATTTATTTTTAATTCTAATATCATTTTACATAAAATCTTCAAAATATAAGATATGATAAAGATAAATATATTAATTTTATAATTTTTTTAAAATTTATAAAATTTTTATAACTATAAATATCCTAATTATTTTAAAAGAATAAAGCTAAAATTTAATTGTTTATGAAAATAAAATATAACTAAAATTAAAAATAAAAATTTCAACATAACAGTATTGGTGGAC
>JAOSBN010000177.1:38232192-38244166 GCA_027563595.1 Erythroxylum suave | reverse complement strand
CTAGAGTTATTACTTCGGACTTTTTTCAACAAGATGCGGAGACTTGGTTGCGGTATAATCTTACTAAGCTGATACAACGATAAGAAGGGGAGTGGGCAACAATTTTTGGTGTTTCGTGCTGGTTCCTCTGACAGTGACGTAACCACAACCTCTTCGGCAAACCACAGACCTTGTAGCGTTCTGGATTATGTGCGGTGGATCGATCAGGCGCATGCAATGACAGGTCGAGTTATCCCGAGCTACGGCTTGTCGGTCGGTCGGTCATCTCGTAGGCTGGACTCCACCGCCAGAGGGTTGGGTTAAGCTTAATACTGATGGCGCAGTGTCTTTTAGGTCGGCTATAGGGACTGTCGGGGAATTGCTTGGGGATTGCATGGGTAATTGGTGTGGTGATTTTCTGACTTATATTAGGGCATGCTCGATCCAAATGGCCGAACTATAAAGAGTACGCAATGGACTCAAATTGGCATGGGATCGAGGGTTTCGGAAAGTCATCCTCAAAATTGATTCGCTTAAGGTAATAAATATCTTATCTTCTTGTAACGCAATACTTATCGAGGGTCTTTTGTTAGTGCAAGACATCACAGAGGTACTGCTAATGGAGTTCAGATCCTTTATCCAATTTTATGGTGTCTTATTTTGTCCCCTGAATCTCAGTCATTCATTTTTGTAGGTCCCAAGTAGGTCCCGCATAAATAAACGTGGGACCCACATAAATGAATGGCTGAGATTTATGGGACAGAATAAGACACCATAAAATTAGACAGGATATCCTGTTTCTTGCTAATGAATTGAGACGTGCAGATACAACACATATATCGAAAAGAGAATCAGAGTACGGGAATCAGAGTACGGGCAGCCTAGCTTCGGTAAGCTTTCGGATGAGCCCTAGTATGCATGAGTTGTCAACCCCCTCCACCCGAGACTCAGAGTTTTGTCCAATAGGATATAAGAGGTGTGGTGTATCGCAGAAGGGTTCCTATTGCGGTGATTGTTTAATTTGTTTGATTTTTCTTTGCTTTGTATTAAAAAAAAACCGGTGCAGTCGAGAGCTCTCTCTCACCTTAAGCGATATTCACCTAGGTTTTGCACACTACACGATTCGGCCTTTCCTGATATATGAACCAGTCTTGCCTGGATTTCTCGGTGATTTGATGCATGGGTAAAAGACCCAAGACGCCGCATAGAGGCAGGGATATCTCTGTCGATTGTATTTTAGGTTTGCAGGTGGCGGGCTCTCCTCATCGAGAGGTCCCTTCGAACCCCTACGCAAGTGTTGATCTTGAAGCACAGGAGATTGGGGCGCAAGCTCACTCCACGTTTCGGGAGGCTGGTGCGCAGCATGCGGTAGGAAGGAAAGGACTGCTGGCACTGGAGCAAGTCGAGAGGATGCTCTAACAGGAACCACGCAAGGTCGCCATTTGGACTCAGGTAGGACTCGGGTACACAGTCCACCACTGGTGAAGTTGGCTGGTTTGCAACCTCATCCGGATTATTGACAGGCAAAGACTACTGGTGTTGGAGGAAATAGGGACAGTAATTTCACGCAGCCGAGGAAAGGTCGGAATTGGGGGGCGGAGGACTGTGCTGACGATTCACCCATTCAATCCACAGATGAAGTTACCGAGGGGATGAATAATAAAGGAACTGATGATCACGAAGGAGATGAGGAGTCATCCACTTCTGAGAGGGGACTGACACTACTGAAGGGGAGAGTGAGGGCACTGAAGGATCGAATTCTGAGGGAGGCCCAGAGATTGAAGAGCTCGCCCCGCAGGTGTTTGATAAAATGTCAGACCCACGGTGCTTGGTACTCCAGCTGCTACCATTAAGCCCTCGAATGCTAGTCTCTTCAGGAACAATGGAGAGCTGAAGCAGGGACTACAACTGGACTTTATGAAGGTAGATGATGAAGTAATCATGGAGGAAGAAGATCTTATCCAAATTGAGCAAGAATGGGGATATTGTCTTGTGGGGTGTTTCACAGGGAGATTTTGGTGGACCGTATGTGCTGTATGGTAAGACTCTGCTATTGAAAAGACTAGCCTCAGGCTTTGCCTTTAACTATCAAGATTTTATGGAAGTGCCTATTTGGCTGCAACTACCAAATGTGTCTTTGGAGCTGTGGAATGGGAGAGGGTTGTCGAAATTAGGCTCGCGAATTGGAAGACCATTATGTACCGACAAGATTACTAGTCATAAATCACGCATTAGTTATGCCAGACTATTGGTCGAAGTTGATGTTTCCAAGCAACCAGTGACAAGTTTTGAGGTGCAGCTGCCGGGAGGTGTCCGATACACGCAAATGGTCATATATGAGACTTTTCCTAGCTACTGCTGCTATTGCAAGAACTTTGGTCGCAGCCCTTTTGAATGCAAATCCAGGGCAAGAAATAAAAAGAAGGCGCCGAAGGATACCACAACTATAGAGGGTCCAAAGGATACACTTCATGCGGACAACATAGTTACAGGTGAAGGTACTGTGACACGGGGTTCTATGGGTCAGCTTCATCAGGGGGCGCAAAGCCGAAGTGCATTACTACTCCACAGTTCATCCAAGATCCATGACAGAGGTAAATTCTGGTAAAGTGGGGGGATATCCTATTCAAACTACATGTCTTACTGCAGTTGTTGTGACGAGGGAGAACTGCAATGGAGGGGGAGGAAAGCAGGCTCTCCAGGCACGGATGGATCCTAAAACAGCTAGTGAAGGTGAATGGCAGCAGGTACAAATTCACAGGCCTAGTAACAAAGCCCAGGATGTGATGAAACACTCCAATCAAACAGCGACAGATAGGGGCAAGAGCTCTGGAACTGGAACAAGTGCGAGTGTTAAATCCACTTTTCCTGGAACTGGGGGCGTGGGCGCAAGTACTGATACCGGTAAGAGATCAGGAGGGGAGAGGCCCCTCACAACCAAATGAGTTATCTCTGCTGGCTATGTTCCCACTCTCCTCCAACAACACACTTAAAAACTCTACTGATGGTCTGCACGCGATGATGAAAAATAGACTTGCTGGCTGGGAACGTAATCCTAATGTCGGTTCTACTGTAGGACTGATTCCAATCTGATCATTGTTGTTGTGTCTACTGGTTATGGTCGGAGTATTTATATTGCCACCTTCTCCGACAGCACAATTGTAAACTTTACTGATCGTCTGCAGGTGATGATGGAAACTAGATTCGCCGGCTGGGAATGTTATCTAAATTTTGGCTCTACTGGAGGAGCACTGATTACAATCTGATCATTTTTTGTGGTGTTTATTGCGTATGATCGGGGTATGTATATGTATCCACTTGAATGGATTACATGTTAACCTTTTTGGATGTGTAGCTGACGTTGTATGATCTTTTGGACTGTGTAACCGATGTTGTTGTATGGGATACAGTCTTTGGTTGGGGTATGCCCCTAAAGACTGTTTACTTATATTTTTGATTCAATATATTTACATTTCATGGAGAAAAAAAACTATCTTCAAGAAACCCGTGCATGTGGTGTGAGTTGCATACATAGCCAACACCGATCGGCGCTTTGCTAGATCATCTTATTAGGTGCTTTTAACCGTGGTTTCTGTTTCTTACTCAAAAACCCAAGTCTTATACGCCCTTTATTAGGCAGCTTAACTCTCCGGCGAGTGGGAACCATTTTCCAGGAACGCTTGTTACGTCGTTGATGGACATTGCCTTTCTCTCCACCACCACCGCCTCTTGATGGCTTTGAGGGCTTAACATGTCTCATCAACCCTTTAACAAGCGCTTGAAAATGTCCAACCCGGTGCTTGTTACTAACCAATGCTTTCCTCGCTTTCTGAGTTGCTGCTTCCTTTTCAGTGACCTTTTGCTTGTGTTTATGGTGAAACTTATTCTGCAACTGCTTCCACAGGGAAATGCTGCGCCTGTGGTGGTGGTGGTGGTGGTGGTGATGGTGATGGTGATGGTGGTGGTGGAAGATTAGTCCTAACTTATTCTTCAGCTTCTTTAGACCTCCACTTCGCTGCCTGGTGGGACTTGTGTCCTTGTAGGAACTAGCTTTTGTATAAGAAGAGATACTGTTCTTTTCACTTTCAAGTATTGTACCTGATGTGTTGCTTGAGGATGAGCCACTACTGGCGGTGGAGTTGGAGTTGGTGTTGGTGGTGGTGGTGTTGGTGGTTTGCTGATCTTGACTTGTCCAGCTCTGGGAAGAGACTGACTCAGAACTTCCGGTGGCTATGTCCTCTGGCTCTTCCTTATATGGCAATATATCATACTGCTGTGAGGCGCCATGAAACGGTCTCCTGGTGGCAATGCTCCGTCTATGGCTGCCATGATATAGAGGCAGAGATTCGTAATCTATCAGTGTTGGCCTCAAAATTTTACTTTGGCTTGGCCTCAAAATTTTACTTTGACTCTGTGCCATGGACTTTACTAGCTTCCCCTTTCTTTCTAGATCATGAACTACTCTACCTTCCTTAATCTTACTCTGCATCTTCATCTCAGTTTTGGGAATCTGGAGCTTATTTTGATCTTGATTCAAAGGGACACGAAAACCACAAACGTTCTTGCTTGATAATTGACTCTGCAACTCAGTTCTGTCTACATTCTGCTTGCTCCTCACAATTCGACTCCAGCTCGACTCGGAAACCTTCCGATTGTGGCACATTTGGCTCAGTGGCAGACTCGGAGAGTCGGTATCTTTTAGAAGTTGCTTGAGAACCAGCCTGGTTTTCTCGATTCTTTCCCTTTTCTCCTGCATGGTGGGAACAGCTGAGGAGAATCCATGGTTGCAAGATGACACAGTAGCTTTTATGGGACTCTCACTGCCTACCCAGAGCTGCAAAACTGAAATTCCTGAATCTATGGTTTCAATAGCATCAGCTACTTCTCCAGAAAATTTGCCTTCTATATTCTTTGGTTTATCAGGCTGGCTAGATATAATTTCATAATTTGATTTCATCAAGCTTGCACCCTGGCAACCTGAGCAGCAAACAACTGAACTTACAATGCTTGGCTTTCTTGGAATCTCCCAATTCCAGCTTTGCTTCGGTCTCGTCTTCCCTGTTTCTGGTTTCAGATTATCCTCGACAATCTCCAGCGATTCCCTGGGAAGCCCATTAAAACAATGAGATTGATCTTGTTGCTGGCTTGTGTAGTTACTTTCTTCCTTCAAGATCTTGGAGAAGTCCTCCAACTTCATATTAATGGCTGCCTTGTCAATAAGTGACCGCCTCTCACTCATCAGTACCTTGTTTGAACCTGGGTTGAAATTCTGAATCGCACTTGAAGAAGCTTGAACATTGGCTGTCCTGGAATAGCATGGTATGTGAGATACGCCTAATTTTACCACAGGCACGACCTGTGACCTCAACAAATTAGTAGGAAACTAAATCGGCAGAAGACTATGGAATAGCAGGAAATCATTTCAGGATGAAAATAAAACATTGATACTCGAGATGACAAAACAAAGTCAAGAACACGTACCTCAGAAACAATGTGGAACAGGTTCTCTGCTGCTGAATCGAGTAGATTCTTCAAAAGGAGTTGTGATCTCTCGTCCAACTACCAACAAAAAAAATTTAACCAAGTGAAAGGAAAGAAGGAATAAGCTTTCTGTTCCTTTGCCAGTTTCCATGTGGAAGTGTTAAAGATTATTCCATGGAATACAGTGAAAAGCTATCCTTGTCAAACAAACCGTAATAGAAGGGGAAGAACACATTAATGACATAATATTCCTCTTTCTTAAATCATCTGATACAAATGAAAAAAAGAAGAGAATTGGTTTTCAAGCTGTGATCTGGACCGTTGCGGCAATTTATCATAACAATTGTGCTCCGATCATCCGTAATTGCCCACAATCCGTAATTTTAAACATAATCTTACCCAGTTAGTGACATGATTAGTGAGCTTTAGATTTGAAGCATGAACATTCATGAGCTTTAGATCCCATCCATGCCTTTCCATACACTCACTTGGGTATAATTCACCTTAACCAAAGCAAATCTTAGATGGATGAGAAAGCTTACAATTCCTGGACTTTGCATGCCATTGCTTTGAAGAAGTTGATACAACTTCCTGAGGGCATGGAGCTCTGAGACAACATTGTCAAGTTCCATCTATCTTAGACAACCTGGGAAGCATCAAGCATCCAGATCACATTATGGTCTAACTTATTGAGTACTACAACAAAAAGTAAAAGACGATACACAAAAACAGAACCCAATTTTTCAAATCTTTCCCACTGGAAAACCCAAAACCCAACTTCACAGTCACGCCTGCAATCACTATTCCTAGATAAATTAGATATGAACATGTCATTACTTGATTTCATCAACAAAACTGAACAATCAACAAGCGTCGTGTGCGGAACTTCACATCACATTTACTCAACTTACAGAATCAACGAAACCCAAATAAGAGACCACGTAAAGGAAATTCCAAGTGTAAATAGGAGCGCAGAACAACAATTGAAGATCGCCAAAACAGTATAAGAAAACGACCTGAACATGTTAAGAGCGGGAAGGTTTAAAATTGAACGCGACTCGCTTCCGAATTGAGAGACCTGTAATGCGTGGACGTGACAATGAAGAGGGTAATATCCGAAGCAACCAACGTAACGGTTTCTTCTTCTTCCTTCTTCCTCTTCGTAACAGACTTTTAACCGTTTTTTGATAATTTGCATTAATTTATTATTAATTACAACCTTATTAAAGTATGGAAAATTTTTATTAAATACATAAAATAAAAGTAAATATGTTAAAATGAAACAATTTTTTTTTTTTTTACAGAAGAACCCGCAGCTGCTATACCTTGAATACGTATTGGGTAAACTTTTCGAATTGACGCAATAACTTGGTCTGCAAATCACGCCAATCAGGTACTCCACATTAGGCAAACCCTATACAATAGGTTCGACCAAAAGAGTGTAAGTAAGAGGATTTAAATACAAGATCTTTTGACTTTATGATCTTCCCTTCCTCCACTCCACCAATTCGACCAACAAGACTAAGAAATTTTTATAAATAATTAAATATTTTGATTGGGCATAATATTGATTTAAAATTTGGTATGTCATTCTATAGTTATTAATTAATATTTTATGCATAGTAAATAAATTTAAAATATTAAAAATAAAAAGACCTTTTAAAAATTTTAATATGTAATTATTTTAAAAAACAATAACAATACTAAATAGTCTAACTGAAACACAAAATTTGGAAAGATCTAGTAATGTCAACCTTATCTCATATAATTACATATATGTAGCATTATTAATATTTAATTATTTTAATGTAGATATATATATGTATAGACATAAAAAATTCAAAATTTATACAATTTTGTAATTATAGTCCGAACTTTTAAAAGCGGCAATTAAATGTCAAAACTTTCAACTTTTTTCAATTTTAACATGAACTTATTGTTTTCGTTAATTTTACTGACATGACTTACCACTTGTTTTAGAAACCCTAATTATTAATACATGTTAGCCAAAATTAATAAAATTAATAAAATGACATCGTTTAATCAAGAAAACTAAAACCATATTATTTTAAAAAAATGAAATTCCTATATCACCTTACGTTGGTGTGAAAGTAATTTGGGATGACGGGAAAATAAATTGAAAACTACGCGAAAGTGGCTTGGGCTGATATTGTCGTTTCATTAATTTTCACTAGTTGTGTTAATTTTGAATTAAGCATATTAATAATTAGAGTTTTTGGAACTCATGACAAGTCACGTTGTCAAAATTAACACAAACATTAACGTCAGACTAAAATTTAAAAAATTAAAAGTTTATACATTTAATTGCTATTTTTTAAAATTCTAAGTTATAATTACAAAATTATAACTTGAATTTTTAGATTATTTTTATTAAGGGCTTACGGTTTTGAGTAAGCATTAAATAAATAATTAAATAAATTTATTAATATATTTCTCCATTATAAAATAAAAATATGATATAAAAATAGTATATTTTATATTGGTGAATTTATAATATATTAAATAAATTATTAAAAAGAATCTATATTTTAGCAGAACTGTATATTGTTGTTTTATAAATTATTAAAAAGGGTTAAATACCTTGCAAATTATTTATTTGAAATTTATATTTATTGGAAAATAAAAATAACTTTCTTTAGCCAATTTTTAAAGGGTTCTGCTTTAGGATCTTGAGACAATAGAAAAGAGGGCCACGTGAATCTAGCGTACACGTAAGATTTGGTATATTCACTGCTCACGTGGCTTCGTGCCACGTAAGCAAACCGATCCTTTTTCGGCGAAATTTGAAAAGCACGAGGACGTATTTTAAATTTGACGAAATATAAAATTGAACGCTCGAGGTCGAGGAAAAGGCAGGCGCGAGACGAAGGATTTGTTCGTTCCCCAAACGTGCAAAACCAATGCTAGGCGATTCTTTTTCTCCGTCGCGATTTTTTATTCTTCTCATCTCTCGATCTTAGGTACCCTTTCGTTTCCTTGTACTTTTACGTTCAGATTCTTGTAGCTTTCCCTGTTTATTTCGACCCTTTATTTGCTTGAATTTGTTGTTATTTTTTCTTAGATCTGAATTTGGTTAATATGTGTGTATCTGTGTGTTTGATTTTAAACTCTAATTCTGCTGACGTATTTTTTTCGTTTGATTTTCGTCCTGATTATGTTTTCTTTGCTTTTATTCGTTTCTGGATCTATTTGCTTGGAAATCACGTCACTGTTTCCGGTTTTCCTTGGATTGCGGTTCTCATATGCTTTTCTTTTAGAACTTTTCGACGTAATCTTATGCATGATTCGGTAAAGTAATGGAATGATAATGAGTTCTTTTAGGGAGAAAGACTCTGGATGCCGAGTGGGTGAAGAGGAAGAATCTTTTCCTTCTCCTCATCCCCCAGACCTAATATAAAATCAATGTTTTTGTAGTTTTCGGATGTTGTGATTGATTCTCATGTTCGGATTAGTGACGCTATATTTCCTGTGGCAGGTATCTTGTAGGCTGCCTATTTTATCAAATCTGTTGGTAACAAAATATTATCTACACTTGGATGAGGGCAAAATAGTTTCATATATATGATTAAGTTGGGAAATTCACTATTAGGGGTGCTAACAAGCTCCAATTTGTACGGTTCAACTTTTTTTGGATGGCTGATTGCTGCAGCACTAGGTGTTCTGTCCATCGTATATACATTTCTTCGATGGCAGAGGAGGACATCTCTTAATTGGGTAAAAGCTGCTGCTAGAGCAAAGAAAGAAGTATGGAAGAAATTGAACGTTCCTCGGTCATGTCATTCATGGATGGAAGATTTAGCAAGTGGTCAACATCCTTCCACATGCTGTGTTTGCCTGACTTCCTTGGTGTCTCAAGAAACTCCAAAAGTGGCATTTCATACTTCTGTACATCGATGCACTGTCTGTGGTGTAGCTGCTCATATATACTGTTCAGAGTTGGCAGTAAAGGATTGCAAATGTATTGCACAAGTTGGTTTCGGCCACGTGCAGCACCACTGGTCAGAAAGGTGGTTTAACATGGATGAGAACTCTGAGACATCTGCTTTCTGTTTTTACTGTGATGAACCATGTGGTGTTCCTCTGATAGATCCTTCTCCTACATGGCATTGCTTATGGTGTCAACGCCTCATACATGTTAAATGCCATGCCAAAATGTCAAAAGAATCTGGTGATGTTTGTGATTTGGGTCCTTTGAGAAGGATTATTCTTTCTCCACTTTGTGTGAAAGAAGTGAATGAAGGAAACAATGTAAATTCTGTTCCAAAAGAAGTCATAACCTCATCTGATTGTGGAAGAACTAAAAGAAAGCGTGCCCGTGGTAAACATGGAAACAGCCATGCTGTTAATGGAAGGTCACAGAATGCTTCAGCTACCTACACAGCATTGGAATTCTTGTTTAATGGGATTGTAAGTAGGAAGAAGTCTGCCTCAGAGACGACTGCTGATTCGTTAAAGAATGATAGCAGAACATGTGATGGATTATCTGGCAAGAAAAATGGACCAAACATCTTAGGTCAGGTGAAGAAGCATACTATACTTGATTTGGCTGAGGATGCAAGACCACTTCTGGTATTTATTAATTCCAAGAGTGGGGGCCAACTTGGGCCTTCTCTTCGGAGAAGACTGAACATGTTGTTGAATCCTGTTCAGGTAATAATTGAACTTTTCGGTTAACCAATTTCAGTGTAAGATTATATCCTTATCATTTAGCAGATTTTCAGGGACAATCAGCAGAAATTTTCTTATCCCACCGCAGGTATTTGATCTAAGTGCTTCCCAGGGTCCAGAGGTTGGGCTGGAGTTATTTAGTACTGTACAGTATTTTAGAGTATTGGTGTGTGGTGGAGATGGGACTGTTGCGTGGGTGCTTGATGCTATTGAGAGATTTAATTTTGAATCTCCTCCACCTGTGGCTATTCTTCCCCTTGGCACAGGAAATGATTTGTCAAGGGTCTTGCAATGGGGAAGAGGTTTTTCACTGATTGATGGAAAGGGTGCCTTGACTACATTCTTATATGATGTAGACCATGCTGCAGTCACAATGCTAGATCGCTGGAAAGTAGATATCAGAAAAGAGACCTCAGAAGGATACTCTGAAGAGAAACAAACTAAGTTTATGACGAACTATTTAGGTAATTCCAGTATTTGTTTTCTTATTGGGATAATATCATGAAACTGTCAATTATTATCATTAACTTTTCTTATAGGCATTGGATGTGATGCTAAGGTTGCTTATGAATTTCATGTAAATCGATGCGAGAAGCCTGAGAAGTTTAGTAGTCAGGTAATTTCATGGGTTTTTATTGATGGGAATAAAGTTCTACTACCAGATACTTCAGATCTCACTAAACTTTGTTTAATTGTCTTGAAACTGTGTTTTTCCTCTGCGTAAGAGCTCAAGTACTTGAGTGAAGCCCATCTTATAAATCTTCATATCACTAATGGGACGTCGAATCCCGCCATTTTTGCACATGCTACAAAGTATCAGTGCAATCTGCAAACTAGAAAAATTTACAAACTTTCATTTGTTTTAGATAGAGGTTCTGTACCCCTTTTCCTTCTCCCTGTATTCATGAATTGGATCCAAAATCTTGAATTAGATCAACTAAAAAAAGGAAATCAATTATATTACCCTCGTCCTGTTTAACTTTTTGATATTTGGTATTAAAGCAGTTTGCTTGATACTGTGGCAATCAAAGGCAAGATGAGGCTTAAGGAAAAACCCAGCAAACTTTTCATGATAAACCTGTTAATGTTGACTTTATGACCGTTTCTTTTCTCTCTTGTTTCCTTTTTCAAGAAATTAAAATCAAGACAGAAGATAAGGAGTCTTTTCTATTTTATCTTGTGTTTTCTTTTGAAGATTTTCTAAAGTTAGACTTGATGTACAGTTTGTAAATAAACTGCGATATGCCAAAGAAGGTGCCAGGGATATAATGGATCGAGCATGTGCTGACTTACCATGGCAAGTTTGGCTCGAAGTTGATGGGAAGGATATCCCCATACCCAAGGTTCATCATTAAAACAGTATCTTTTACTATTCAGGCGTTGTAATTCATCAATTTCTTTAACATATCCATATATATCCAATGCTGTGTTCTTTTCATCTCTTTTGCCCTCCAGGATTCTGAGGGTTTAATTGTGCTGAACATTGGCAGCTACATGGGTGGGGTAGACCTTTGGCAAAATGAATATGATCATGATGATGACTTTAGTTCTCTATCCATGCAAGATAAAATCCTTGAGATTGTATCCGTTCGTGGAGCATGGCATCTTGGGAAACTTCAGGTCTGAGCTTTTCTGAAAACATGTTTTTCTATTGAAATTTCGCAAAATGTTCCTTTCCTGGAATCAATTTGCGTATGATTCTAGAAACCATAGCCATTCTAAGGACATTTCTAAAACCCAACTTGGATGTCACCGGCCTTTCTTTCCTCACTTTCTACCTTGCCTATTTTTCCACCTTTAGCAGTGGAGTATGAACCAATTTCAC
>JAOSBN010000177.1:38181441-38192717 GCA_027563595.1 Erythroxylum suave | reverse complement strand
TCCTTAACCATCAAAATGTAAATTTTAATTGGAAAAGAATATTGTTAAATGAAAGTTAATTTGTTTATTTTAGTTTATAAAAATTGATTAGTTTATTAAAATTGACCGATTAATTAATAAATTGATCGGTTTTTAATACAAGATTATTAAACTAAATCATACTATAAAGTTGAAAATCGAACCAAAAAATTAGCCAATTTAAAATTTTCATTGTAAATCAGTTGAATTGATTTGGTTTTTAAAACATTAATTTCTAGTTTCATGAATATAAAAATGAACTTATCAACAGAGACAATTTTAAAAAAAAATTTAGTAGTTCATAGTGAAATTAATTATTTTCATTCCATCACTATAATCATCAATCTACAAGAAAAATTCTATTCCATGCATGATGATCTTGGTTTTTTTTTTTTCTTTTCCTAATGTAGCTTTGGATGTTCATGTGATGGAGCAGCAAGAGGAACCGTGGGATTCCATTATGGACAAAACATCAAGCAGAAGCAATCTTCTGTCCTTTCCTTCCCTCATTCAACCTCCATTTATCCTTCATGCTCGTAAAATCTTCTCTTCCTTGTTGCTTTCTTTTCTTTTAGAATCCATATTTATAAATGTTTTGACTTATGCTTTTATCTGTTTTCATGTCTTCTTAAGCATCTCTAGAAGTAATAGTAGTAGTAGTTGCTCTGCAACTCTATCAGTAGTGGCAGATGAAGAGAAGAGAACTTTTGGCACAAGTGAAGCCAGTGCGCTGGTTGAAGAGCTGAGGCAAAGCTTTAGGTCTGGTAGGACGAAGAGTTATGAATGGAGGATTTCACAGTTGAAGAGTATTCTAAGGATGGTTGAAGAAAAAGAAAAGGATATTTATGAAGCTCTTTACAAGGACCTGGCAAAGCCTGAAATTGATGCTTTTGTTTCAGAGGTCTATGAATGATCTAATAATCAGAATCCATTATTGGAATTCTTTACCAATTTGTAGGATTCTGAAAAATCCAACATTTTCCTGATCTTTCACTGTTTAAAATGATCAAATTCAATGCAGATTACGATGGCTAAATCCTCCTGCAAATCGGCCATTGAGCAACTTTCCACTTGGATGAAACCAGAAGAGGTAAAAGAAGAAGAATCCTCCAGTCTTCTACTGAGAATTTTGAGTGATTTCAGATGATTGTTTGGAAGCTGTCAAGTATGAAAATTGTGCAAATTCATGGAATGTTTCAGGTTAAAACTTCATTCGCAACCTATCCTTCTTCAGCTAAAATCGTGCCTGAACCTCTTGGAGTTGTTTTGGTCATCTCAACCTGGAATTTTCCTTTCTGTATGTTGCGAACTAACTCTTACCTTCTTTTAGATCATCATAACTTTGCAGACAATATGCTAAAGAGACATTACTTTTACTAATTGGAAATGAAATGTGGTCTAAAATCGGTCTATTTCCGTCATCATATTCATAGTTAGCACATTCATCCTAATTGTTGTTTCGATATTGTTACTTGCATCCATATCGTCATTAGTATTCATATCGTCATCATTATCAAAAAGGTTCCTAACCTTGTTATCCAACAACTTGTCCAAAACACTGTAACGAAAGAAAAATAGAGTTTGTTGTTAGTTGCAACAACAACGTTCTAATATGAATCTCACTGACATGTGGAGTTGATAGAAATCTAGAAGTATGTAACTTTATGCCTAATTAATACAATGATTGGTATTGGAGTTCATTATCGTAACAAGTCTCTAATCGGCTAGTCATGCTCGTATCATATTGAAAGAACTTCAGAGTTCAAGAGTGATTCATACATTCCCTTTGACTTTTGCATCTTTCAGTGCTGTCAATTGATCCAGTCATTGGAGCTATTTCAGCAGGAAATGCTGTTGTCCTGAAGCCATCAGAAATTGCTCCAGCAACATCTTCTCTTCTATTGAATCTAATAGAGCAGTACTTAGATAAATTTGCTGTTAGAGTTGTTGAAGGAGCTGTTCCTGAAACCACTGCTTTGCTTGAGCAGCGATGGGACAAAATATTCTATACAGGTACATTGATAAGGCGTATCACCAACTAACATGTAGATGTCTATCCATTACTTACCTAAGGAAAAAATTTTACTTTTTTTTCCTTTTCTTTTCAGGCAGCGCGATGGTAGGGCGGATTGTGATGACGGCGGCTGCGAAACACCTGACCCCAGTTGTTCTTGAACTTGGAGGGAAGTGTCCAGCTATAGTTGATTCAAACACAAACTTGGAAGTAAGAATATTAACCTTCAGGACTTGATTTTCCGATCTGAACTCAGTTTGGAGCTGAAATTTGTTGATTTTAAGGTGACAGTGAGGAGGATTATAGCAGGGAAGTGGCAATGCAACAATGCTCAAGCTTGCATTGGAGTTGATTATCTGATAACTACAAAAGATTTCGCGCCGAAGTTGGTAAGATGATCTTGTTCGAAATAACGAATTAAAAAGTGTCAAAATTTTTAGGACTTTTTCATTTCAATCAAGCTAATGATGAATAGATAGAAGCACTAAGAGCTGGGGTAGAGGAATTTTTTGGAAAGGATCCAATGGAATCAAAAGACATGTCTCGAATTGTGAGTTTGCATCACTTTAATCGTCTCGTAAGGCTCTTGGATGAAGACAAAGTCGCTGAGAAAATCGTTCAAGGAGGACGAAGAGATCAGAGCAGATTGTGAGTAAACATTTCCTTCTTCTTCTTCTTCTTCAAGCTTGATTACTTCTAATGACTCTTCATAAACCAAAATTTCCCAGAAAGATAGGTCCAACGATAGTCTTGGATCCTCCTAGAGACTCTTCGATTATGCAGGAGGAGATTTTCGGTCCATTACTTCCTGTGGTCACTGTGAGTTGTTTAGTTGCTAAGAACATAATCTTCCTCCTGATGATGTGTGAAGATGATGCTTCTTATAGATTCAATGTTTTGTGAATAATGTCAGGTCGAACGCATCAACGACAGCTTCGCAGAGATAAACTCGAGGCCAAAACCTCTCGCGGCCTATCTGTTCACTAACGACGAGAAGCTGAAGAGCGATTTTATCGAAACCGTATCGTCCGGAGGAATGCTCATCAACGACACTGTGTTACATGTACTATTCTTGCATTTCTTAGTAACTCTCTTCACCAACATGATTTTTATGTTCTTGTAATCAATATGTCATGTGGGGAAGATGTCACGTAACTTTTTCAAATGTATGGAGAACATTGCTCACAGATGTCTGCGAAATTTGCAGGTTTCAATTGACACTTTACCATTTGGAGGGGTGGGAGAGAGTGGAATGGGATCATACCATGGGAAGTACTCATTTGAAGCATTCAGCCACAAAAAGTCAGTTCTCATGAGGAGTTTCAATGGAGATGCAACTGTAAGATACCCTCCATACACACCTAGAAAGACTAAGTTACTCAAAGCTCTGGTCAATGGGAACATATTTGAGATCATTCTTGCTCTCATATGGTGGTCAAGGGATTGAAGAGTTTAGTGTTGGATAATCTATGTTTCTTTAAAATTAGATAAACATTTAATCATCTATGATACTCTTTGTTCTATTAACTTGTTCAAGAAAAAGTAGTATTTACATGTCTCAATTTGAATTAGGGTTGGTAATAAATTAAGTCAGAACAGTCCTAGACCCAACTCGATCCTTTAATACGAGGCTTAACCTCGATATAAATGGGCAAAACGATGTAATTACATTATAATGATATCGTTTTGTCATTTTAATTCAGGTTTATTTGTGCCTTTTGAGTTAGGTCGAGTTGGATTAATCTTTCCAAACTTAACCAAAATCAAATCAATCTTAACTTGATTCTTTAATTTTTGAGTTGGATTGAAAGATAAAGATTATAACTCGTAGTAATCCTAACCAAAGGGCTCTTCTTTTTCCTAGATCATTTTATAGACCAATCTTTATGAAAACCGGCCATTGTTGCGGGTACGAATTTCAATTTTAAGTTTTAATTTCTGTCAAAAAGGAATCTTGAAAGATTCGAAAACACCTGAAGTTTCCCCATTAAACTTTCCAGGAAGGTTGTCTGGTACGAATAATTGCCAAACTGATACCTCGACTTCGCAAATGGAAGCTCTTTTTCCAAGTTGTTTGAGACAGGAATGAATCGAATTATACCAAAACCCCTCGTAAAACCTTTAAAGTTTTACCTTTGTTGCTGTTGATCTTCTGTCATGGAAGAAACTTCACATGTCCACCTACACGAAAAGAATAATGATCCTCCATGAAAAACGCAACCCGGTTATGGGTGTCAGAGCTTGTTCTTCAGGCGCAAAACCCAGTTGCAAAGAAAGGTAATTTAACCGAAATTTGACGAACGAAGTAAGTTAACTGAGTCCTTCGTTGGCAAGCAAATCGACCCGTGTCGCAATCAACCCTTGTTTACATATTCGAACCGTAAAAACAGAGTTTTGCATGCATTCGAATCAATCAGAAGAGACTCCTAAAACAATAAATTAACCCAGAACTTGTCTCCGATCATTGAGACATTTTATCAAGCAGATAACAGACTGAGTGGTTGATCGAAAGAATAGAAGGGAAAAGAACCCGTCTTTTGTTGTCTCAGGGTGACATACGAGAAAAGGAGAGATGGGTTTTTGGTTGTGGAGTTTGATGGTGCTACTTCTGGTATTGGGTCCATCAGATTCCACTGATAATAAGCAGCAAAGATGGAGAAAGGCTATGGTATCAGGAGAAAAGACTTCTCCCATGGTGCTCAACAGAGTTGGGCCATCCATTGTGTTCCCACTTCATGGGAACGTGTTTCCTATAGGGTATAAGCACCAGAGACATGAGCTTTTACTAATATGAACTATGTAGTAATTCGAACACTTACTTCTTCATCTTGCAGGTACTATAATGTGACCGTGTCCGTAGGACAACCACCAAAACCATACTTTCTTGACGTAGATACAGGAAGTGACCTCACTTGGCTCCAATGTGATGCTCCATGCGTCCGATGCACTGAGGTGAACCATTTTCTTCTCTTTTTTGGATTATATTAGTGCTTAAAGCTAAAGTTACCCAAAAATCTTCCATTTGACATCCACATCTTGAAGTTGGGTCTCTTCGAGATGATGCCTGAACAAGGTAGAGAAGTTCTGCAACAGTATTATCTAATTGGATCCCAAATTGTTTCAAGCATTTCAGTTGTATCTTAAAGTTTTTGCATGATTCAAACGTGGAATCCTGAACCATACGTGGGTTAGTTCTCTGGTTTTGTTAGTATGACTAAATAATCAGATATTCTGCTCTGCAGGCTCCTCATCCATTTTACAGACCTAGTAAAAACCTGGTTGCTTGCAAGGATCCTATCTGTGCTTCCTTGCACCCACCTGGTCACAGATGTGATTATCCAGAACAGTGTGACTATGAGATTGAGTATGCAGATGGTGGATCATCCTTGGGAGTTCTTGTCAGGGATACATTTCAGTTCAACCTTACCAATGGAATGGGACTCAACCCCTTGCTAGCCCTTGGGTTGTTCTCTTCTCCATTCTTTTATGAGATTTGAAAAGCACAAAAAAAAGGGTTTCAAACTTTAGATTCCCACCTCCTCCATTTTTTGTTTTTCTTTAATGTTCCTCTTTGAATTTGTATTGGTATTGAAGCTAATCAACTGCTTATCTGAACCATCCTCCCGCACTTCTCTTTTTCATTTGTCTACAGATGTGGATATGATCAGCTTCCAGGAGCATCTAATCATCCCTTGGATGGAATTCTTGGTCTTGGTAAGGGGAAATCAAGCATCGTCTCTCAGCTTAGTGATCAGGGTTTGGTCAGAAACATACTTGGTCATTGCATAAGTGGACGGGGTGGAGGATATCTCTTCTTTGGTGATGGTCTATATGATTCTTCTGATCTAGTATGGACATCAATGTCACAGAGGCTCCCGTAAATGTCCTTACCCTCTTCTCTAAACTTCTCTGTAATACATATTTCCTATTCTAATACCAAATCCTTTCCATATGTCAGAAAATACTACTCCCCTGGATTTGCAGATCTAAGTTTTGGTGGAAAGTCTACTGATATCAGGAATCTGCTTATTGCTTTTGACAGTGGAAGTTCTTATACATACTTCAATTCTTTGGCTTATAACGGTTTGGTTTCTTTGGTAAGTTGCCATCTATTTAATCCGGCAGAGCATAAAGCAAAATATTCTGGATACTATTCTTGACTGAAATTTCTGCAGATAAAGAAACAACTGTCTGGCAAGCCATTAAAGGAAGTAGAAGCTCATGAAGACCAGACACTCCCACTATGTTGGAAGGGCAGAAGACCATTTAAAAGCATACAAGACGTCAAAAAGTATTTCAAATCCATAGCTTTGAGTTTCACAAATGATGGGAGACATAAAACTCAGTTTGACATAAGTCCAGAAAGTTATCTTATAGTATCAGTAAGTCTCTGTTCATTGTTGCCCTACCTTTTGTTTATTAACAGAAAGTTATCTTATAGAATCAGTAAGTCTCTGTTCATTGTTGCCCTACCTTTTGTTTATTAACATAACCATTATGTGATTTGAAAGTGAGTCGAGAGAATTTTAAGAGAGGTGATGGCAGGTTCAGATCAGGCCCTCCGAGCTCAAAACCTGAAATGTTTTTATTTAAGTCTAAAATCTAACTCAACTTTACTCGTTGTTAGGACCCGGACCCTTTTGCCACCCCCTAATCGTTATCCTATTTCTGTATTCTACATTCCAAAGCTAACAAAAACGATTTGGCAGCTCAAGGGGAATGTTTGTTTGGGAATTCTTAATGGCACACAAGTAGGATTGAATGATCTAAACATCATTGGAGGTAAGATTATTGTAACCATTTTTTCTGTTTTCTTGTTGCAGCAGCTTGACTTACTATGTCTTTTTCTCTTTTGGGTCATTTTTAGACATATCAATGCTGGACAAAATGGTGGTTTATGACAATGAGAAGCAAAAGATTGGTTGGTCTCCTGCATACTGTGACAAAATTCCAAAGTCCAAAAGAACAGTCATCTAATGCTAATGGATGTTGAAAGAGAAAGTTGATCCCATTATATCCATATCTTTAAGTACATAGGATTGTTGTAAAGAATGTACAGTTTGTAATCTATAATTACACATTACTACAAACTATAATTTCCTTGTAATTCAGATAATATTAATCAATAATATCATCTGCTTGATCTGTCGCTACTCGCCCTAGAAGAGTCTGGTATTTCTTTTGAGTTGGTATTGACCAGAATTCAAGCAGGGGGGCAGCATAGACTGTCGCTTTCATCAACACTAATCAACTTGGGATGAAGAATATAGTGGCGGAGGCGGCGGTGGCTAGTGGTGGCTGTTCTTCTGCTAGAATTTTCAAATGTTTCATAGCCACCGCCACCAAGTTAAGTCCCTCCACGAGTAAAATTCCTTTTCTTCAATGCAATAGATTCGGAGTCATCTGTCAAAGATTGTGCAGTAATGGCATATGCTGACTTTTTGGCATTTTCTACAGATTAATCCCCTCAAATAGTACCCATGTGCTTCACAGATTCACCTACTTCTTTGCTTTCTCGAATCGAATTGAATAAATTATCGGATGCAAGTAATATCTGCAAATGCACTAATTTCTAATTCAATCAAATCAATGCTTAGTTACAATCTTTCATATACGAATCCCACCAACTAGTTCACTAACCCTAGAACTTTGTCATAATGTCATCTCCACAAGGCGGACAAAATCCTCTCTAAAAGTCTGAAGAATCAATATCCAAAATGTTACATCAATAATTTGATTAACCCTATCTAAGATCCCAAATCAAGAATCTGGGATTTTTTTTTTCTCTGTTTATTTTTTCATTTTTTGTCCCAATGAGAGATGAATTGGTTTTGGTGTGATGATAATAATGATATCGAAGATGATGACGATCACGAGCCCTTGTGCAAGTACATGAACATATCTTGCAAAGGTGAGAGCTGATCCATTTGGTATTGGAACTGTGAAGCGAAAGGGTCATCTTGAAAAACATCCATGAAAGTTGAGTCGAAATTAAACCCATTGTCAAAGCCATTGGTCCATTTTGGATCACTCTGGACCTCGAACTCCGGCGAGAGTACGTGCTCCGAAGAACTCGAGTCTGTATGCAACTTGGGTACAGAATCAGACATCTCCATACGTATTAGGTCTCCGTTCATTAAAATGTTGGGTTTCCGATCTTCCTCAACCTCATGATCCTCCTCCGAATACTTGATTACTGTGTTATCCACTGTGTACTTCTCCATGCTTCCTTTCTTGTTGTATATTCTACACAACACCCAATCATCGAGCTGCAAAAGATTTTCAATCCGAATTCAATCTCACTGAATCTGAACAACCAAAATTCAAAATTGAACCAATTGAATAGTACTAATTAGTATCCTACCCTAAGATTCTTGTTCTTCCCAGCAGACCTATCAACATTAGCGAGGCGATACTCGTGCATGATCCAATTCGTTTTGATTCCTCTGGGAGCTTTGCCCGCGTAAAAAACCAGAGCCTTCTTTATCCCAAGCGGTTTAGGCCGTCCGATGGGCTTATCCGCGCCGGTCGCTTTCCAATAACCCGTCCCAGCCGCCCGATTCGGCCTTGAACCGTTGGGATATTTTCGATCCCTAGGTGAGAAGAAATACCACTCCTTTTCTCCGTACAAGGCCATATCTGAATCCACCAAAACACAAATAAATTTAACAAATATACAAAATTAAAACAAAGAACAATAAAAAGTTTTTTTTGCCTTTTGATTTTACCTGGAAGCTGCCATGGATCGTACTTGTAAAGATCAATCTCAGCAATAATCGGAACGGCGACGGTCTGGCCGGAGCATTTCCGGCACAGGTAATGATTCACCAACTCATCGTCGGTGGGATGGAATCTGAATCCCGGCGGCAACTCCAACTCTGCTCTTCCTCCTTTCATTTTTCCTTTTCAAACTTTTCTCTTATCCAAACAAACTCCTCTTCTCTTCTCTTCGCTTCTCTTCTCTTCTCTGTTGCTTCGGTCTTGGTGTGGAACAAGAAGAACAAGTGAGGACCCGAAGCTTTTATAAGACCAGAGAGCAAAATTTCAGTATTTTTAAGAAAAATATTAAATATATCCACGTGAACGTAAAATCAGATTTTTCTGTACTGTAGCGTCCAATTTGCATGGCACGTGTCCCTTCTTTTGTCAGCGCTTACGTCATCTTTCTCTTTCCTTTGAACAATCGCGTGAAAATTTAAAAAATTAATTCCTTTGAAAATCTTTTGGTCTCAAGTTGACTCTTTTACGGCGGGCCTTACTCCTCCTCCAACAAATCGGGAATTGCCACGTCGGAAACGACATACTTGGGCCGTAAGGGTCGAATTGCTAGCGGTGGTCGTAGAATGTTTAATGTGAGGCTCGTTGTAGGTAATAAGACGACTTCCCACGATGGCTGGGTTTGAACCTACTGTCAGAATCCTACGTAATTGGACGTGACGTCATCGTTGTCCGTGTCTGCTTGTTTTAATTTTTCCCATTTGTAATGTAGTTGACGTCATGGCTGACATAGAATTTGTAAACTTTTAATTTAAATTTTGGGAAAATGGAAAAAAGGGTTAAAATATGAGTATCATATCTCTTGGTCCAATTATGATGTTCCTATTATGTTCCATTAAATCTCATTTACATATTTACGTAGACCCTATATAAATATGTAGATGAAATACATTATAACAAAGTAACTGAGATAGAGGATTTGATGGGCAATATATGTACTAAGTAATATTATTGACCATTTAGGTTTATTTCTAAGTAGTATTATTGACAATTTAAGTTTATTTGAATTTAATTCAAAAATAAAAAAGTCAATATATATATATATACACGAACTAGTATTACTAATAATAAATTAGATTAAGATCCAATTTAATTTAAAACATTCGGATTATTATAATCAAGTTGAATTAAAATCAAGTGTAAATTTATAAGATTCTAATTCAAGTTACAATCTTTATCTTTTAAATTTGATTGAGTTCGATATTAATATATATGAAAATCTATTCTTAATTTAACTAATTATTCTAATTAATTAAGCTTTAATTTAATTTAATTAAAATACAAAAATTCAAGTCTAAATTTGAAGTTAATAAACAAGGTAGACCCTACTAACCAGTGAAGTATTATTGATTATATGCCTGGAATATGCCTTTTTTATTCATTTAGTGATGTCGTAGACTTCGTTCAAGTCTTCGACTAGAAGGGTCTCCGTCGACGACGCCACTTTCTCGAGTACAACATTCTTACCTATAGACCTGTGTAGATGCACGTGTGTGGTATTATCATTTATTATTTTTAATTTCATATATTTTATGTTTGTTTAGAACTATATTTCACAAATTAAATAATTATTTTTCAGTCCAAAGGAGGCATAAATGCATAATTATTATATTAAATTTAGTTTTTAATTTTAAAAAGTTATTATATTAACATTATTACACGACACGTTTGACCAAGTCCAACAACTTGTCATGAGTGACGTGGCCAAAAAGTCGCTATCTACTTGGATAAGAACAAGATGCATGACTCTACTCACTAGAACCAACTAAAACAATCATATTAATATTGAAATTAAAGGTTTAATTCACTTACTTTACATATATTATAACAATCACATTTTGTACTTATTTAAAATTAAAAATTATTTTTTTTATTAAATATATTTTAAGTCCCTTGAAATACAGTTCGGGTTAAAATCCGGCCGCCGTAATTGATAAAGTTAATTAATCAAAAGATTAAGGTTGTGTAATAGAACCAAGCGATGAATATTACTTGAAAAGGTCACTCTCAAGGTGGAGGGAGGAAGGGTAATTAACAACTGGGTATGATAACAACTGCAGAAAACGACGGCGTAGAAGAGGAAAGGTCCAGGTGAAATGAAACGCGTGGTGAATTACTTGTTGGAAGCTTCGTTCCTTCTTACAAGCCAGACTAGTTGCCATCGTTGACTGACATGTCGGATTGTCTGTCGGCTACTACTAGATAGAGCTGAGTGGTGAGTCGGTCACTCTCACTTTCCACACGCTTGCTTGCTTCCTCGCGTTGTCCCTTCATTTATCTGAAGGTGTAGCTGCCTTTACAGGAATGATATCTGAGCTATACTTTGGTTAGATATAAAGTATTTGAAAAACCGAATGTGTTAATTATTTCACAAACGTGCCACAAGTTTTTTCGTCACCAACAAAATAAAATTAGGCTGAATCAAAAATAAAAGAAACACCAAAATTTGGTAACGCAGTTCGGCGCA
>JAOSBN010000177.1:38162123-38180652 GCA_027563595.1 Erythroxylum suave | reverse complement strand
AGTTTGGACCTAGAATAAACATATGGTTTATTCATTAAGTTGAAGGGCTAGTAATGAGAAATTTTATATATGTAATATATGGGAGATAATACTCATTATAAGAGAACCTATCGCCATGATTCATATATTTGATTTCTTATTATGTTTGCTTTGGGTTAAATAGACCAAGTGGGAGAATGTAAGATTTTCTTACCTAATCTCCCTAGTATTCAATGTGGTCCATTAATGCAAGCCCATGCATGCAATACGCAAATGCCAACGCCAACGCCCATGCTGTCGTTGTTGCCACCTATGGACAGAGGTATAAACCGTTGACGAACGCACTTCGGGTCCCTATCTTCACTTAACTTTTGGACATACGCCATTGTTGTGCTTGAGGAGAGGATAGAAGACTCTGAAGCAGGAGACAACAAGGCAACCATCTCAGTTGAAGAACAATGGTTGGAGGTATATGATTATCGCATTTTATTACGCTTCCGCCACTGTTATCATGCATGTGTCTCTTACGTATGTCTTGTATGATGATGCATGCTTGATGCTTGAGTTTGCTGGTTCATTGAGTTCTGAACTTCAGGCTTCTGTCAAGAACTGGCTTTTCAATCTCAAATCTGTTTCATATGACATGGACGATGTGCTAGATGAGTGGAAGACTTGGATTCGGACATCACAACTCCAAAATCAACACCACTCTTTGGGTTCTAATCAAAGTCAGCTCAAGCACAAGGTACTCTCTATTTTTCGTTGCATCTGCTTTATTAAGAGTGATGTTGGTCTTCGTCACGTAGTTGCTCGAAAAATAAGAGAAATTCAACAAAGACTAGACAACATTGCAATTGATAAAGTTAGGTACCAACTTATTCCATCCCAAAAAACTGGAAAGTATATTGGGAGACATATGACTACACCTTTCATCGATATGCAAAAAGTAAAAGGTAGAGATGAAGAAAAAGATAAGGTCAAAGGTCAGATACTTAAGGCCAAATCTAATCCCCATATCATCTCTCTTGTGGGGTTGGGAGGAAATGGAAAAACCACATTAGCCCAATTAGTTTACAATGACAGTGAAATTGAAACTCATTTTGAGAAGAAGATATGGGTGTGCATTTCAGAGCCTTTTGATGAAATACGAATTGTAAAAGCAATTCTTGAATCTCTTTGTGGTTCTTCCACAGATGATTTTAAAGAATTAGCGAATGTATTAAAAGAAATAAGTTGCTTGTTCTAGATGATGTTTGGAACGAAAATCATAGGAATTGGGAAGAATTGGAAAAAAATTTCAAGTGTGGTTTGTCACGAAGTACAGTTCTAATAACAACTCGTAATGAAAGGGTTGCTATAGTCATGGGGTATAAACCTGAGTATACACAAAGTAGGACTTTTGACTTCAGAAGAATGTTGGTCAATGATTAGTCAAATTGCTCATGTTCAAGGTGATCATCAAAAGTTGGAGAGCATTGGTAGGAGTATTGCTGATAAGTGCAAGGGTTTGCCTCTTGTTGCTACCACTGTAGGAGGTCTCCTACGCTTTAAGAAATCTCAAAAGGAATGGTTGAAAGTCTCAGAAAAAATTGAATGGGAAGGTGAAGATGCCTTGGATTCTCTAAAGCTCAGTACTTATTATGATTTGCCATTGTCATTAAAGCAATGTTTTAAATATTCTACTATCTTTCCTAAAGATTCTAAGATATCAAAGAGAAGATTGATTAGAATGTGGATGGCTCAAGGTTATTTAAAGACTGAAGAAAAAAATGAAGATTTGGAATGGTTGGTGAGATTTATTTTGATAATTTGATTGCACATTCTTTGCTTCAAATTTCATCCTATGATGAAGATTGTTATGTATTGCATGACATGGTGAGTGATCTCGCCCTAACATTTACAAGAAATGAGTGTTTGACGATAAAAATCCTAAAAGATACAGAGTTGAATGGAAAGTCTTTACATGCAGATGCAAATGTTTGTCATTTGACTTTGACAATCGAAAATGATGCTTTATTTCCCAGATATATCTATGATTTCACCAAATTACGCAGTTTGATCATTCAATTACTTGGGTATAGATCATCATTGATTGTTGACGCACTTAAGAATATATTTAATCATTTGACATGTCTAAGGACCTTAGATCTTAGTAGTTGTGACATTGAAGAAATCCCATCTTCAATAAATACATTAGTTCATCTCAAGTGGCTTGACTTGTCTGCAATTTAAATAGAAAGATTCTCTTCGTGTAATATTTAAAGAAATTGAATAATTAATTTAGCTGTCTAAATTTTTACCAAATTTAAAAAATAAATCTAAATTTAAAAATTAGTAATCAATGTTATAAATTTATTATAACATTTAATATTTTATTTATGGTATGATAAGAAGTTAATATATCACGTTAATTATCAATACTTATTTTTAAATAACAAAGTTGAATATATGATATTGTAACTATTTACTCAAATTAGTATTACTTCTAAAATAAAATATATCATTATCTTTTTAATGCTTTTTATTAAAAATAAGTTAAAATTTCTTTTTCTCTCAAAGAAACTGTAGTGAAAAAATTAATAGCAACAAAAATACATAACATTAATGTTATGAATGAAATTAATGTTTTAGAAGAATTTTTGAAATAAGATTTGAAAATTAATAGTAAAATTTATAAATAAAATAAACAACCAAACGTTTAATCTCTTTTTATTTAGACTTACTTTGAAGCAAAACTATTAAATTTAACCTTTATGCAGACCATTAATAAAATATCACGCACAAATTAAAACAGATTTTTATGTAATTTATTTTATCTTTATTATTGGATATAAAAATAAGTTATTATTAAATACACAAGAAATTTATCTCCTCCTATTATTTAATTGTTAATTTTTTAAAAGATATAATTTGAAGAAATAAAATATAAGTAATTACATTTTTTATAAAATAGAAAAAATTCGAGTATAAAGTGACAATTTGAAAACATATAATAAAAATTAAATCAAGTAATTTTCAAATTAAAATTCAAGATTTAACGTGGATGCTAACTTTAATAAATTTATAGATATATCAAACATATTAATTTTGATTTGTTATTAATTTAATAACATAGACATAATAAAATACTAAAAATAAGCTTTGTAATTCATTAAAAAATTCTGTAAATTAATAATAGGTAATTTTATGTTCATGTTTAAATTCAAATGTAGAAGACTTGAGATTGTGTAATTTAATATTAAATAATGTTTAATTCATGTTTAATTTCAAATATATAGGACTTGAAGTTGTTTGCACCAATTTTCAAAAGTTAATCTTAAAGATATAGACTAATATTTTTGTATAAATTTCTTTGTTTAGAACAATACATGCACTAATCTGTCGAACAATTTATTTGAAAGTTAATTATATTGATTGTTAATAAAAGAATTTTAATTTATATTAAATAAAAATTTATTAAGTCCATATCAATAACAAAGGGTAGTATAATTAGTTTATGGATTGCTATATTATGACCTTTATAAAACTATAAACAAGCAATATAGAATACTATCCTTAATAATGAAAGATAAATGATGCAAAAGCTCAGCTAGACAACGCAAAATCAGCAGATAGTGGTTTACATGTCAGCTGTGTTCTTCCGATTCATCGTATGCAGTAAGCTTTCAGCAATTGAATGAATATTGGCAATGCAGGCGCATATTTTGCCAGACGCAAAGCTAATGCAACATCAACAAGTCATGTACCTCAAGAGCATTACTACTGTTTCTGAAGGCTTTGCTCTAATTTTAAACCTAAATTATTTATTAACTTGTTTTAGAACTCAGCTCAACGTAACCTCTATATACATTCAGGGTTTCAAGTTGATGAGAAGAACTTATTCAATAATAACTTCGAAAAGGAAAACGATAATAGCAGATTGCAGGGATTAACTCTCTCCTAGCATGGAATCAAATACAGAGTTTCCAAATTCCAATCATTGCTTGCATCACAAACATATTTATACCTGGTAATACAAAACGGAATCCTTTTGAACGTTGTTGATGTTTTTTCACGGGACGAGGCCAGTTACAACAACCAACTTAACTTGTTTCGATGGATCCGTTCTCTTTCCTAAAGAAATTCGATTTCCTAAGCATTATTCAGTGACAAAACAGCAATTTAACAGCAGTTAAAATTTAACAAGATTAAAATATTACACCAGCTTCAAAAATGATGGGCTGTCAACGGATCCTTCACTGCTGTTATGTTCTTAAACTTCTCTCTGCTGAGCTGCAGAACTGCTTTTAGCAGCATGAAAGAATTCATCAATCTAAGATCAGGAAAATAGCATATGCAATTCAATCAACAGACTCGATCTTTGAAAAGGTGAATATGTTTAAGTAAGATAACAAAACTTCTTGTTTACAACTTAATGTAAATCACAAGGACTGTCCAAAAGTCCCATAGCCATAGGTACACACAGGAAAGTTCCAAACACTAAGCAGCTATACCTAAACTACAGAAGCGCTCCCGAAGATCAGATACTGTGCCAAGAAAACAGACCATACCTACTACAGCCAGACTTATAAGGCTCGACTAGACGGCGGTCGTTTTGGTAATCTTCAAAACAATTATGGTCAATATTATCTAAAGTATCCTTGCACACCAACAAATATTTTATGGTATGCAAGAGTAATTAACGCAATATTAATCATAATAACTATGAAGACCATCAAAGTAATAGTTTGTTAACATTTTTTCCTTATAATTCAAAGCAGGTATACTGTAATTTTTAACCGTTTTCATTTATCTCAATTAGTTCATCTTCAAGGTCTCGGAGTTTCAAGTAATTAGCTATGAAGTTCCTTCAGTATATAAAAAAGCGATAATTTTTGATAAAATGTGTATTCTTAAAGCAAATTTTGAATCTTTTATCGATTGAACTGATTAAAGCAGTTGAGTTACATACGAACGGTGCTACGACACCAGCGATTATACAACACTAACAATGACGGCATACAGTACAGACTAGACACTTTGATGATTGCCGCATGTCTCATGATTGTAAGGTGGTGAGTTGCCATATCCAAAATCATAACTTTTAGTTGAATGCCATTGAAGTCGTTTTTAATTTTTAAATTTAAAAAATATATTTATTCAAATTTAATTTAAACAAGATCGGACCTTTGAGCTCAAGTCCAAACTCAAAATTTTGGACCCCGGTTGGGCTGGGTAGACCCGAGATTCGATCCATTAGTAAGCCTAATTAATAGGAACAAGTAGAGTCATCTGAAAGTCCTACCTGATGTTACCGTGTGAAAATCGTTTATCCATTTTGTTTATCACTTAAACTTCCCCCAAACAATAACACCAAATTCCATAATTACCGAAGCATTTGGTGAAGGAAATTTAAGACAAAATTATATATTAATGTCATAATTAATCACCACAATTAATTAACCTTAAGATTGTAACATATCGTATTCAACAATTGTATGGATAAATACTTGGAAATTGTGGAACAATTGAATCTATTGTAGTTTTCTGTGAATTAAATTGATAGAGATGCAGAGGATCGACTACTGCTATTTCAAATCCTAATCAGCAAAAGCATATACAGTTCTTAATGGTGCGATTGTATTTAAGGTCGGCTAATAGTAGGGCCTCCTGTGCACTGTAAAATATGAGTCAAGCCTACCCATCATAGCAAGCCCATGAATACAGGCCCAATAACACGTTAAAGAGAGAATTAACGAGCTCAATTATCTTGACATCAAATTAATAAAATTAATCGGGATTTATATAAAATTATGTTTATTATGGTGGTCCGCATAATTAATGACAAAATTATATCATTTGGGTACGTGCAGGAGAGTGAGAAGCTAATCCAATGGAAGCGACGCAAGAAAGAATTGAAGATAACAGGATCATTGGGTGACACAAGACGAAGATGCAATTGAAGGATCGGAAGCATCCGATTCGCCAAGCAAAAGCTTAATTCCTCATGTCCTCACCCTTAACTATCCCTGTCGCCTAACTAACGCAAAGTGTTCGGCGAAAGTTGCCGGAGAAAAGAATAAAATGAAACGTCCTCACCACTCTATAAATACTGAAATACGCACGTCTGCCTTCTCAACTAATAACTAACTCCTTCAATTTCTTATAATCCTTTTGCTTGCCCTTTGATCTCTGAAAAATGGTTGATGCTATTATTTCTGCTGTGTTGGAGGATCTAACCTCCATGATGCTTAGTTCCATAAAAGAAGAGGTGAGGTTGGTGACTCAAGTTAACGATGAAGTTAAGAAACTCGTGAGCAATTTCAAGTCCGTCACAGGCCCTGCTAGATGAGGAAGAGGCACAACAACTGAAGGAAGCTTCTGTCAAGAACTGGCTCTTGAATCTCAAATCTGTTTCTTTTGACGTGGACGATGTGCTAGATTAGTGGAAGACCTGGATTCAGACATCACAACTCCAACCTCAACACCACTCTTCGGATTCCAATCAAAATCATCTCAAGCACAAGGTATTCTCTATTTTTCGCTGCATCTGCTTTACTACGCTTGATTTTGGTCTTCGTCACGTAGTTGCTCCAAAAATAAGAGAAATTCAACAAAGATTAGACGACATTGCAACTGATAAAGTTAGGTACCAACTTACTTCATCCCCAAAAACTGATAAGCATATTCGGAGACATGTCACTTCATCTTTCATCGATATACAAAAAGTACAAACTAAAGATGAAGTCAAAATCAAGATTCCTGAGGCCAAATCTAATCTCCGTGTTATCTCTTTTGCGGCGTTGGGGGGAATTGGAAAAATCACATTAGCTCAATTAGTTTACATTGATAGTGAAATCCAAATTTATTTTGAGAAGAATATATTGGTGTGCGTTTTGAACCTTTTGATGAAATGCGCGTTGTAGAAACAATTCTTGAATTTTGTTGTAGTTTTTCCACACATGATTTCAAAAAATTAGATAATGTATTAAAAGAAATAAGGTACTTTTTTCGTTATCTCATAATTAATTATTTTTAGTTATATGTTTTTATTTAATATTATTTTTATTTATAAATACAATATAAAATAATTAATCGCTCATTTGTTATTGATCAACTTTTTTAAATATTCATAAATAAATACTTTAAATTTAGTTTTAATGATTTCTTTAAAAATGATTTTTTTAACTAAAATTTTAATAATTGTAATTTCATGAAAATTATAAGCTTAATACAAAAACAGAAAGAAAGTTACATATTATGATTACCACCTGCTTCACAGAACTCACTCTGAAACCCTCAGCAACACGGCCTAGTGTTGGAGGAACAAAGAAAGTAAGAAAGAGGGAAGCTTTATGCCTAATGGCCTTATCCTTCTTCATCTTTCAAATCCATTCCCTCACTAAAATACGTGGGATTTGCTTCTAACAGCCAGAAGTAGAACGGGAAGAAGAGAAAGAATGAAACTTTGGTCAATTTAAGGGATGTTGGGATTGTGGAAGGTAGCGGCGTTGACGATGTTGCGGAAGATAGAAATGGGGTGCACAGAGTTAAATTTCAAAATAATAACCCTATAATTATATTATCTTATTAAATTCAATTTTTCATTCTTTACTGTTTGTCTTTATTTTGATTAAAGGTTAACACATAGTTCTTTGTTTCGACGTGAATGTGTTTGCGAGCGTGCTAAGAATTTAAAGTGATTCTAAACTAGGAAATAAGGAAGAAAAAAAGGATATTGTAACTCGTAATTTAAGACTGAAATCAAACAATTGTGTATACTAGAAAGGGACAAAAAATCTAACAAAAAAGAACTTTAATTTATTGATAAACAATTCGGCAAAATAACAATGACGAAGAAATTGCAAATTACTAATGACAATTGAAAAGAGAAGATTATGCTAGAAACTAGAGAATTGTCGAAAAAATAAATTGATAGATTTACTGGAATGCCAGACTTTTGATATGTGAGATGTTGGAGACTTGTTCCTGCTTCAAAACTTCTATTTATAGCCAAAATTAATGGATATCCAACCTTAATCAAACTTACAATCCAATAAAATTTTATCCTGTTATATAAAGATAAAATTTTGATAAAATTTTATCCTATCAGATAGAGATAAAGTTTGGATAAAACTTTATCCTATCAGATAGAGATAAAATTTTATCTTTATCTTCTCATTATCTTAGATTTTAAGACTCTTATTCTAACTCAAATTCTACTGCTTTCCTCTTTGCTGGACACTGAATTTTTGATGGGTCAGAATCAGTGGATTTTTTTTGGACTTCAAATCATGGACTCTCTTTAAGCTTCGAATTTTCAGTTCAAAATAATAAAAACAGGCCGAACCTATTTTTCGATATAAACATATACTTATTCTCTCTTTTTTTATACTCACTAAACAAACACATTTTTTAAAAAAAGTATTTATTCAAAATTAAAAATTATTTCTTGAAAGCTTCTCAATGGATTCGTTCCTTCTTGCAAGCTAGATTAGTTGGCATCGTTGACTGACACGTCGGGTTGTCCGTTCAATGTCGACTATTGTGAGTGGTGAGTCGGTCACTCCCCCATTTGAGGATCTGGCTTCAAAGAATTTATATTATAATTCTTGCAAGTTAGACTTTGGCATCGTTGACTGACACGTCGGTTTGTCTGTTCAATGTCGGCTAGTACTAGATAGAGATGAGTGGTAAGTCGGTCATTCCCACTTCCCACGTGCTTGCTTGCTTGATTTGAGGGTCTAGCTTCAATGAATTCGTATTATAATTGAATCTAAATGGCCTCCTTCTTGGCATAGGGCTGGTTTTCTCTAATGTCAATGCACATGATCAGACTTCACTTGCATGACTACCTTGAACAGAGTGTCGGAAAATAAATAATAATGATTACTTTTTATAAAAGATATTCATTCAAAATTTAAAATTATTTCTTGGATTCCTTTCGCCATTACCGCGCATTGCCACGATTTGAGGATTCCAAATAGGTTTACTTGACGAATCTTATGATGTCAAAATCGCCACTTGTAAATTTGCAACTACTTCTGCACATGTTTCTACATGTTTGACCATATGTATATGCTAATCACATTCTGCACGTCCGTAGTCCATGGGGGTTAGTGGCGTAAAGATTACCCTTTCTCAACGGGAGAGTTGGTCATTTGTCATACAAATAACTTTCTTAAAGTTAGGATCTGTGACTTTTGTGATCCATTACGTGAACCGTCACATTGGTGTGCGTGATCTCGCAAATATGCATAATCTGTTTTATCTTTGTAAATTTTGCATGATGGCATTAGCAGACAGAATAATGCTGGAGTATTCGGTGACAATCATGTTTTATATTTGAAATTATAATTACCAGACAGAATATTATAGCTTTACTTTACAAAGTAATTAAATTTATTATATTCATTATAATTTGATATATTATAAATGTATTTGTTGATTTTTAAAAATTATCAATAATTTTTAGTTTTATAATATTCTTCTCCCGATCTTTAACTTTCTTTGATTACAGTTTCTTTTAGACTTTATAACAAAAGTTAACAGTATAATCTTTTATAATTTTAAAAAGTAATGGAGCAATATTGATAATATATTAAACCATAAGAGTCTAGAGAATAAATCAAATTATTATTCTTTTGCATAAGGTAAGTATAAGGTTAAGTGAATATTATAATTTTACTTTACAAAATAATCAAATTTATTAAATTCATTATAATTTGACATATTATTAATGGATTTGTTGATTTTTAAAAATTCTCAATAATTTTTAGTTTTATAATATTCTTCTCCTGATCATCAACTTTCTTTGATTACAAAGACGTTTTTTCGGTTAGAATTTATAACAAAAGTTAACAATATAATTTTTTATAATTTTAAAAAATAATATTGATAATATATTAAACCATAAGGGTGTAGAGAATTTTACCCATTTTCTCTAAAGTTTAAGAAAACTCATTTTCTCTAATATGTTGGAAAGATCAATATATACATAAATATTTCATTATTTTACATTAATATGGATTTGAATAGTACTAAATAAGATAATGGTTGCCTTGGTTTTCAAACTATAAATGGAAGTCAAAATCCTAAATTTTAAACATGATTCTCAATCTTATAAGAAAAGTAAGAAACATGAAATGGTGTATTCACCTACTTAGTAAATAATTACTATGCGGTTGGCCCGTGGCTCGGCGGGTCAAGGGCGAGACGAGCCAAACTTGGCCCGTCTATATTTTTTAATATTAAAAAATACAAAACAGCATCATTTGCTCAGGCAGACCATGTTCGGCCCGTGACCTGCCCATAACCTGCCAAATTCGGGCCAAAAATGGGCCAAGTCGGGCCAAACCAGGTGAGCCGGCCGAAATTAACATCCCTAATAATTACTAAATTTCAATTCACCACAGCTTAAAAACAAAAACTAATTAAAAGTAAAAACACAAAAAATATAAGTATTATATGATTAAATTAAGTATTTAGTTTTGTGAATTATCGTGTATAATTATATTAACAATATTACATAACACATTTGTCCAAGTTCAACATACATTTAAGAGTAGGACTTATCATGAGTGACGTGGCCAAAAGGTCGCCATCTTCTTGGATAGGAAAATGATGCATGACTCTAGTTACTATAATCCACTAAAAGAATTATATTAATATTGAAATTAAAGGTTTAATTAGCTTACTTTAAATAAATTATAATGATCACTTCTTAAAAAAGACGTATAATTTTACATTCATTCGAATTTAAATTTTTTTAAAAAATTAAATATAGTTTAAATCTTTAGAAATACGATTAAGGGTTAAAAATTGGCCTCCATGACATAATTAGATTAATTAATCAAAGGATTAGGGTCGTGGAATATGAACCAAGTGATGAATATTACTTGAAAAGGTCACTGTCCGGCAGGAGGAGGGGACAACTAACAACTGGGCATGACAACAACTGCGGAAACGACGGCGTAGAAGAGAAAAGTCCAGGTGAAAAGGACACGTTGGGAATTATATTTTGGAAGCCTCTCAATGAGTTCGTTCCTTTTTGCAAGCTAGACTAGTTGGCATCGTTGACTCATAAGTCTGTTTGTCTGTTCAATGTCGGCTATCACTAGGTAGAGCTCAGTGGTGAGTCGGTCACTCCCACTTCCTACGTGCTTGCTTGCTTGATTTGAGGATCTAGCTTCAATGAATTCTTATTATAATGGTAGTGGTGTCCAAAGAAAGCATCTTCAACGGCAACTCGGCTCGCCCCAACTTTTTTTAACCAGGATTCAGTCTCAGAAACACCCCAAAGAGAATCGGACTCCACACATCAAAGGACTGTGAGAAGAAGAAATGAGGAGGCATCTTTGGGTCATGCACAAAACTTTCAAATTTACTCAAATCTACACTGGAACCAAGAAGCCTCGGTAGAGATTCAAGGAAGTCAAGGGATAGAAATGAATGGCATCACCGAGCCAACAGACAAGAACCAAATTAATGCCACTGACGGACTGACCGGATGGAAGCTTCCCGAGACATTAATGCGAGAAAACTACCCACGTCGTTCCACTTTCTCCCGCCTTAATGGCAAATGTTCCCCCAAATATCTAGGTTTTGTAAAATGACTGTTATGCCCTCCCATCTATTTAAAAAAAGAAATGGTAGTGGTGTAAGTTGGACGCGGGCAAACTTTTGTAATTTTCCTGCATGAGATTTCCACCGCGTGATTGGCACGCCGATGTTGACTTCTCAATAAAGCTGTCTGGTACGGAGTCCCTTCCTTCCTTCCTTCCTTCCTTCCCACTAGGGTAATGAAACTTCCTCTCAAGCTGTTTTCAAATTCACCACATAGTTTGATGTTTTTAATACGACACAAGCCCAAAATAATAGGTTTGTTTACGTGAATGATCTCTTACAATATCCAATAAGCCCATATCACCTTAAATTTTTCTGGATTATTGCAGGAACATTGATCTACAATTTTTTTTCAAAATTAAGATTTTTGTTTAACTCGTCCAATATGATAACGCATCTCTTCCTATAAAGTAGGTCCAGAGCCACACTACATACAGATATTGAGATAAAAGAACTATTTTTTATGAATAAAGATGTCGTATTTCAGTATAGATTACTGATCATGTCTGATATAAAGAACAATAACTTCATCATCGCAGGCAGCATTAAGAGGGAACAGATTCCCCTAAATATGTAGATGAAATAATTGGCTTAGGATTGGAACACTATAATAGACACGTAAGATTTTATCTCGCATTAAGGGCCAAGGCATTGGAGTTTCACCCGGATCAAAACTAAGATAGTAAAGATTGAATCGGTTAATATGGTTGGATGCTGCCAGATTACATTGAATTGAGTTTAGTTTCTCGCTAAATCTTTTTCTTGTATTATGGTTTTACCTTTTGCAGATTATTGATAAGTCGCCAATGAGTGAGGAACAAGTTCTCGCCCAAATATGATGTACATATCTTAGAGGAAATTTAGCTGAATAAGACAGAAACTTGTAAACTTTATTTATATCATAATCTATCAATTGATTATCTAAAATTAGCTGTAATATGTTTTGTTATTTAAAAGTAAGAATGAAAATTTAATTTCATCCAATTATAATTAAGATTAAAATATTATTAATAAATTACTAGATTTTTTTTACTTTTATTTATTTTAAAAATCTTAATTCATTTCTTGTCAAAATTTCTATAAAATAAAAATGTTATACATTAATTAAAATTTAAATACTTGATTAAAATTTTAAAAAATAAAAATATTAAAATTTACAGATGTATTTTTCAAGTCCTTATTTGCAACATGTAAGTATTAATAGTCTATAGGACATGCTTCCTTCCTGCAACGTTGATGTGTTTGTTTAATGTTGGACTACTCGTTAGACAAGGAAATAGATTCTCACATTATTAAAAGGTGCGAAATTTTTGGGACATTTCCCGCTCACCCCTTGATTGGGACATTTCCTGCTTAATAAAGCTTACGGGTAATCAGTCCCTTCCTTCCTTCCTGGAAATTTACACGCCGGCATGTCTTTGCAATGTTGACTTCTCAATGAAGCTGACAGGTAATCGGTCCCTGCCTTCCTTCCTTCCTTCCTTCCTTCCCCGTGTAGGGTAATCAAACTTCCTCTCAGTTTGTTTTAGACTTTTAGTAGTCTATAGGTAGAGAATTTCATTTCCGCGTCTCTGCAACCATTGTCTTCTTCAAATTCTCGCAACCCTTTTGCGTACCCCTTGATCCCCGAAAATCGTTGATGCTATGATTTCTGCTGTGGTGAAGGACCTAACCTCTACGGTGCTTAGTTTCATAAAACAAGAGATGAAGTTGGTGACTGGAGTTAACGACGATGTAAAAAACTTGTCAGCAATTTCAAATCCATTCAAATATTTAAAAAATACCTAACAAAATTTAAACTATATGAATTAAAGTAAAATTTAAATTATAAGAAATTTAGTATTATTAATAAAAAACTATATTAGCGTGCGACCTAAAATCTTTTGATGAAATATGGATTGTTAAAACAATTTTTGAATCTTTTAGTAATTTTTCACATATAATTTCAGATATTTAAAGAATGTATTAAAAGAGATACATAAAATTTTCAATAAAAAAGTTTCTCTTTATTTTAGATAATTTAGTGATTTATTTAATAAAAATTAAAAATTTTTAAGGTTTTAAGTGTGATATTTTTCTTTATTTTTTTAAAATACACATTTTATCAATTATATTATAAGTTTCAAAATTTTTCACCAACTATTCTAGGCAATGTTAAAATAAGATAAAATTTACCATAGTTCACATATTTTGATATTTTTAATTGAGTATTTTTTTAATGTCTTTTATTTAACATTTCCTGTTGAGGTATGTTTGAAGGTTTTTGAGACTGGAAAAAAATTAATTATTTATATCTTTTTCAATAAATAAGAACGGTTTTATGTAGGCATGGAAGTAAAATATAAGAAACAGAGATACCTAAGATGCTGCTAAAGTCACGTGCCTAAAAAGCTAAGTCATGTGGACACGCAATATTTTTATCGTCATCCATCCAAAACTCAAGTACCAAACTAGACATGAGTGGCTTTAACATCCAACTATTCTCCTCGAGGGTGACAAAGGAGAAGACAGTTCTATAAATAGATGGAGAGTTTCCATCCCTAGCTCCTCACATCACTACCATTGCCGAGCAATTAGTCCATCAAATTCTACTAATCATTTCTGGCTCTCTGCCACCATTACCTTCTTCAAATTCTCATAACCCTTTTGCTTACCCTTTGATCCCTGAAAAATGGTTTATGCTATTATTTCTGCTGTGGTGGAGGACCTAACCTCCATGCTCCTTAGTTCCATAAAAGAAGAGGTGAAGTTGGTGACTGAAGTTAACGATGAAATTAACAAACTCGTGAGCAATTTGAAGTCCATTCAGGACATACTGGATGATGCAGAGGAACAACAACTGAAGGAGGCTTCTGTCAAGAACTGGCTGTTCAATCTCAAATCTATTTCCTATGACATTGACGACGTGTTAGATGAGTGGAAGACTCAGATTCAGACATCAAAACTACAACGTCAACACCACTCTTCCGGTTCCAACCAAAATCATCTCAAGCACAAGGTACTCTCTATAATTTTTTGTTGCATCCGCTATATTAAGCGTGATGTTGGTCTTCGTCACGTAGTTGCTCGAAAAATAAGAGAGATTAAACAAAGACTAGATGACATTGCAGATGGAAACGATAGGTACCAATTTACTTCATCCCCAAACACTGAAAAGTATATTAAGAGACGTATGACTACACCTTTCATCGATACAGAAAAAGTAAAGGGTAGAGATGAAGAAAAATACAAGGTCAAAAGCATGATACTTAAGGCCAAATCTAATCCCCATATCATATCTCTTGTAGGGATGGGGGGGGCTGGGAAAACCACATTAGCGCAATTAGTTTGTAACGATAAAGAGATCCGAACTCATTTTGATGAGATTATTTGGGTGTGCGTTTTAGAACCTTTTGACGAAATTCGTATTGCTAGAAATATTCTCCAATTTATTGGTTGTTCCTTTACACATGATTTGAAGGAATTAGAAAACGAGTTAGAAAAGATACGTGCAATTCTCTTTGAAAAGAAATTTTTGCTTGTTTTAGACGATGTTTGGAATGAGAATCCCACTAAATGGAAGGATCTGAAACAATCTCTCATGTGTGGTTTATCCGGAAGTACAATTTTGATAACTACACGAAAAGAACAAGTTGCGTTAGTCATGGGGTGCAGAGATGAAAGTATACATAGAGTTGGACTTTTGTCTAGTGAGCAATGTTGGTCAATAATTCGTCAAATTGCTCTTGTTCAAGTTGATCATCAAAAGTTGCCGAGCATTGGTCGGAGAATTGCTGATAAGTGCAAGGGTTTGCCTCTTGCTGCTACCACAGTAGGGGGACTTTTGAAATTTAAGAACTCTAAAAAAGAATGGTTGAGAGTCTTGGAAAAGAAGGAATGGGAAGGTAAAGATATCTTGGGTTCTTTGGAACTTAGTTATTATGATTTGCCATTACCATTAAAGCAATGTTTTTCATATTGTGTTATCTTTCCCCAAGATTCCAAGATTGAAAAAAAAAGATTGATTGGGATGTGGATGGCTCAAGGTTATTTAAAGGGAAATGAAGAAAATGAAAATTTGGAGATAGTTGGTGAGACATATTTTAAGAGTTTAATTGCTTGTTCTCTATTTCAAACGCAATCCAATAATGATAATGTTTGTACAATGCATGACATGGTGATTAACCTAGCCCAAACATTTACAAAAGGTGAATGCTTGATGATAGAGGTCCTAAATGATATAGAGTTTAATGGAAACTTTTTATATCCAGATGCAAATGCTCGTCATTTGACTTTGACGATCAAAAATAATGCTTTATTTCCTAGATATATCTATGATTTGATCAAATTACGTAGTTTGATCATTCAATTACTTGGGTATAGATCATCATTGATTGTTGACGCACTTAAGAATATATTTGATCATTTGACATGTCTAAGGACCTTAGATCTTAGTAGTTGTGACGTTAAAGAAGTTCCATCTTCAATAAGTAGATTAGTTCATCTCAGGTGGCTTGACTTATCTATGAATACAAATCTAGAGAAATTACCAGAGACTTTGTGTGAATGTTACAATTTGCAGACATTAATTCTTAATCGGTGTCATAATCTGGTAAAATTGCCTCAAAGGATTGGAAATCTAATCAACTTGATGTATTTGGATATTGAGTCTTGTGATGAGATAAAATATCTTCCCAAAGGAATAGGAAATCTATGGCGTCTTAAAGAGTTGACTGTGTTCATTGTAAGCATGAATGAGGATGAATCATCTTCGATTGTTGAAATGGAGAAGTTGAATAATCTTAGTGGAAAATTGGAGATAAGAGGGTTAGGAAATGTGAGAAAGGTAGAAGAGGCTAGAAAAGCACAACTTATGAAGAAACAAAATGTCACCGATTTGAGGTTGAGTTTTTATAGAGATAATGTGCAAGAATATAGAGATGATGTGGAAGAAGACGAGAAAGAGTTACTTGAAGCTTTAGAGCCACCTTCGGATTTAGAAATATTACACATATATTGGTACGATGGGAAGACGTTCATGTTAAGTTGGATGATGAAGCTGAATCGACTCAAAGAGCTTTGGATTAAAAACTGTGAAAAACGTGAGGACTTGCCTCCATTGGGGAAGTTACCATGCCTTGAAAAGCTACACCTAGAAAATATGGGAGTAAAAAGAGTGGGTATTGAATTTATGGGAATAGAAAATGAAAAAGATGCATCAACATCTTTCGTATCATTTCCAAAATTGAAGATACTTTCATTTGAATGGTTTTGGGAATGGGAAGAGTGGAATGATATTAATGAGTGGTTGATGGAGAGAATTAATAATGAGACAATTACAGTTATGCCATGTCTTCAAGAACTCACTATCTTTTCCTGCGCAAAGTTGAGGATATTGCCGTATCATTTACTATCGCCACCCGTCACTCCCAATTTTGAAAAATTGGATATAAGTTTATGTGCTATTCTTCAACAAGAAGTTCAAACAGACAAACTTTCTCACATACCTCGTCTCACTATTCGATCAGGTACTTTCTAATTCTTTATTTACTCATCCCAATTAATTGCATTTTTTATATTAATTATTTCTTTTATTCTAAAATTATGTTCATTTAATAATTATAAAATCGAACATATTAATACAAAATTTGCATTTTTTGATTTTTTTATTATTACGTTCTTATCAATATATTCAGGGCAAGATTATTTTTTAAATTAAAAATAAAATTATTTTTAATTAAAAATTATCAAAATATATTGCGATTAAAATAGAGTTATTTACTTGATATATTTTTGTCATGTAAACTTTTAATTATTAATTTTAGTAATAGTTACATAAAATATAAATTATTTATTATCTTTACTTCTGTATCAATTCTCAATCCCAGGCTACGTCAGAAGAAGAGAAGAAGAAAAAGCTTAATAAGGACCGTTTCCCAGTCCGCCAAATCCTGAAACGGTAACGTCCTTCTAACAGAGCACAGCCAGAAGAAGAAAAGACCGGGACTTTGGACAATTTGAGGGATGTTGAGATTGTTGAGCCTATGCCTAGCGTTGATGACAATGTGGCGGAAGATGAGAATGGCGGTGAGCAGAGTTGGAATTCAAGCATCATCAAAATTACCTGTGAACAAACTGGGAAGGGTTCTCTCATGGCTTCCAACAGACCATTGTAAGTTCTTTATTGCATTTTCTTTTGTCTCCTCGGTAGTTGCCATTTACCCTTTTCTTAAAAGTTGGACGGTAGCGGTAGTAGTAGCTATGAATTACTGTTAATAAGTTTGTGATGTTGTGTTGACATTACAAGTGGGGCTTTTAGAAATTCAGGAAGTGATGAATGGATGAATGAATGATAAGTAATTTTGTCCCATCTCAAAATGATAATCTTAAGTTTATGGCTTATTCTTTGATTTCTTATGGATGAATTCCTTGATAGAGTAACTGTAAGCAGAGTTTTCAGGTCTCAAAGGTCAGCTGAAGATATTTACATTCTTTGTTGAAACAGACTGAGAGAAGATTTTGCTTGATCTTTGCAAGAGTTATCAGAAGCAAGTTGTGAGATGAGAGAATCAATCTTCTTGCTCTTACGTAACAATAAATACTTGGGATATTGGTTCTTTATTATTGTAAGTTCTTTATTATTCAAGAGTAAAAGTATAATTCAGTTTTATACTTTTTTTGCTTCTTAACGTTTCCGTTCTGTTGAAGCTTTGGGAGGGAAATTAGGAAAATGATCAGAAACGGCAGAAAGTAAAACTCTTCTTAAATCTCAATTTTCCCTAAATCTATCAAGCTTTATCAAGGAATTGTTGTTCGTGTGTATGGAGGTGAGCCAATCACTAGTCATTGATGATCCTGATGGGGAATTCAAAGTTACAGCTTTTGATGCAAATCACTGTCCTGGTAATTTCAACTTACTCGTGTAGTTGTTGTTGTAATTCTTCTGACGGTTGGTTTGAATGGTTAT
>JAOSBN010000177.1:38036283-38053741 GCA_027563595.1 Erythroxylum suave | reverse complement strand
TATATTAAAAATAAAATTATTTTTCATTCAAAATTATCAAAATATATTACGATTAAAATAGTTAAATAATTGCATACAATTCTTAAATTATAATTTTAATATTTTTTACATGTAATTGTTAAATTAATTCAATTATTCTTTTATTCTTTTTGTCTTCTAATAAATTGATATATAAAAGTAGATTTTTTTTGGGAGACAAGTAGAATTATTTTATTTGATATATTTTGTCTTATAAAGTTTTAATTATTAAATATAGGAACTTTGGAGATAAGTGGGTTGAGACATATGAGAAAGAGAGAAGAGGCCAGAAAAGCCCAACTTATGAAGAAAAAGAACGTCTATGGTTTCAGTTTGATTTTTGATGTGGAAGAAGACGAGGAAGAGAAATTTGAAGGAGATGATGGGATGAAAGATGAGGAAGAGTTACTTGAAGCTTTAGAGCCACCTTCTGATTTGATAATATTAAGTATAATAGAGTATAAAGGCAAGACGTTGTTCCCTAGTTGGATGATGAAGCTTGATCTACTCGAGACTCTTAATATTACTAATTGTAAAAATTGTGAGGAATTGCCTCCATTGGGGAAGTTGTCATGCCTTGAAACGCTATATCTAGAAAATATAGGAGTGAAAAGAGTGAGTGTTGAATTTATGGGAATAGAAAAAGAAAAAGATGCATCAACATCCTTCTTATCATTTCCAAAATTGAAGACACTTGAATTTGAATCACTTTCGGAATGGGAAGAGTGGGATGATATTGATGAGTGGTTGATGGAGAGAATTAATAATAAGACAATTACAGTTATGCCATGCCTTCAAACACTTAATATCTATAGGTGCCGAAAGTTGAAGACATTGCCGTACCATTTGCTGTCGCCACCCATCACCACCAGACTTCAAGAATTGGATATACGTGACTGCGATGTTCTTCAACAAGAAGTTCAAAAAGACAAACTTTCTCGCATACCTCGTATTACGAATAAACTAGGTACTTTCTAATTCTTTGTTTACTTTCTCTCAATTAATTGTATTTTTTAATATGTTAACTGTTTCTTTTAATTTATAAATTATGTTCTTTTAATAATTATAAAATCAAACATATTAATACAAATTTTGTATTTTCTGATTTTTTATTATGTTAACTAATCTATATTATCAATATATTCACGGCAAGATTAATTTTTAAATTAAAAATAAAATTATTTTTAGTTAAAAATCATCCAAATATATTACGATTAAAATAGTTAAATACTATTCTTAAATTAGAATTTTAATATTTATTACATGTAATTGTTAAACTAGTTCAATTATTCTTTTATTCTTTTTGTCTTCTAATAAATTGATATATAAAAGTAGAGTTTGTTTTTCTTTGGAAAAAAGTAGAATGATTTTATTTGATATATTTTTGTCTTATAAAATTTTTAATTATTAATTTTAGTAATAGTTATATAAAATATGGCAGGTTTGGAGATAACAGGGTCGGGAGACGTGAGAAAGCTAGAAGACGCTAGAAACCAACTTATTAAGGGAAAATACATCACTGATTTGGTTTTGCTTTGTAAGGTGGAAGAAGATGAGGCAGAGACAGTACTTGAGGCTTTAGAGCCACCTTTGGATTTGGAAAGATTAGAAATAGAAGTGTATAAAGGCAAGACTTTCCCAAGTTGGATGATGAAGCTAAATCTACTCAAGACGCTTGAGACTGATTGGTGTGAAAATTGTGAAGAATTGCCTCCATTAGGGAAGTTGTCGTGCCTTGAAGAGCTATATCTAAGAGGTATGAGAGTGAAAAGAGTGGGTGTTGAATTTATGGGAATAGAAAAAGAAAAAGATGCATCAACATCTTTCCTATCATTTCCAAAATTAAAGAAACTTTGGTTTGAGGATTTTATGGAATGGGAAGAATGGGATGATATTGATGAGTGGTTGATGGAGAGAATTAATAATAAGACAATTACAGTTATGCCATGCCTTCAACAACTCATTATAGACACCTGCCCAAAGTTGAAAACATTGCCGTATTATTTACTGTCAGCACCCGTCACCACCAAACTTCAATTATTGCATATATATAACTGTGATGTTCTTGAACAAGAAGTCCAAAAAGACAAACTTTCTCACATACCTCGTCTCAGGATTTAGTCAGGTACTTTCAAATTCTTTGTTTACTCAGTCTCAATTAATTGTATTTTTTAACATATTAACTAAAGAAATATCTATAAATTATGTTCTTTTAATAATTATAAAATCAAACATAATAATCCAAGTTTTGTATTTTTGATTTTTTAATATTACGTTATTATCTATATATTTATAGCAAGATTACTTTTAAATTAAAAATAAAATTATTTTTCAATTCAAAATTATCAAAATATATTACGATTAAAATAGTTAAACAATTGCATACTATTCTTAAATTAGAATTCTAATATTTTTTACATGTAATTATTAAACTAGTTCAATTATTGCGATTAAAATATAGTTTTTTTATTTGATATATTTTTGTCTTATAAACTTTTAATTATCAATTTTCGTAATAGTTATATAAGATATAAATTATTTATTATCTTTGCTTCTGTAACGTCTAGGATGGTAACGTCTAGAACGTGGGATCTGCTTCTAGTAGCCAGAAGAAGAAACGGAAGATGAAAAAGAATGAAACTTTGGACAATATAAGGGTTGTTGAGATTGTGGGGCGTAGCGGCGTTGATGATGTTGCGGAAGATGGGAATGGCGGTGCGCAGAGGATTTATAACATCAACACCACTCGTCCGATCCTATTCCTCTGTTGGACAAGGTACTTTCTGTCTTTTGCTCCATCTGCTTTGTTACGCGTGATGTTGGTCTTCGTCATGTAGTTGGTCGAAAAATAAGAGAAATTCAACAAAGACTAGATGACATTGCAACTAATACAATGCATGGAATGTTTCCAACTTCTTCATCATCACCACTGTGGCAATGTTAAGACTTATCTTTAAGATGTCTGTATGCTTAAAACAGAAAGTGTAACTGAAATGAGCATGTATATTGGTGGAGTTAATTTGTCCTTGTGACTGAACCAAAGACTAATTTGATTATTTTTCTTTAGCTATGAATATCTAAATTCAGGAATAACATAAATAAATTTATTATTCGACAATCCTTTGGTTAAACCCATCCTCTCTTGTGCAGCTTGATGATCGCGCCGTCGATGCCGTCATAAACAAGCTTTTCAAAAATTATAAAAATTGGTGCAGATTTCTAGGACGAAAACACAGTTTGCAGTCAGATAGTTTCTGCATTTATACTGCTTGTTGAATCTTTGGATCTGTTCACGGGCATATAGTTCGTCATGCCGAAATCCACAAATTTTGCTCCACGTAGTCTTCCTCAATCTCAGCAAGAAATTCAGCAGAGAGATACTTTATGTGGGTCTATATCTTCTTATCGGGGGTGAGGCTGCTAATATTCGCTTCATGCCAGAATGTTTATGTTCAATCTTCCACAATGTATGTACAATTAATTTCATTATAAATCTACCTCATTTGCCTTCCACTGATTTAATTGCTAATAATGACGTCTTTGTCCATTAAGATAGCATACGAACTCCATGGCCTGTTGGCTGGAAATGTTAGCATTGTTACCAGAGAAAATATGAAGCCCTCCTATGGTAGAGATGATGAGGCCTTTCAGAGGAAGGTTGTAATGCCTATTTATTGTGTAACTTAGAAGGTATGTTTTCTCTATAATATGCACACAATTGTCGCACTTCAAAGCTTCTATTCTGCTCGTGGATATTATGCCCTCCTAAATACCTTGTAACTGTGGTGGAATATCTCATTCTTAATACATTGGCGGCTGCTTTGTTTATCTTTCCAATGCTTCGGAGGCAGATTGAAAACTCAGATTGGCTTATCCACAAATTCCTTTTATGGCGATCACAGGTAAAGGAGTGCAGGTCAGATTCTATTAGGTCTCTCTATTCTGAGACTTCTCTAGTTCTCTTTTTTTCTTCCCTTCTGCTGTCCTTTGCTTTCCTTTCTAGAAGCCTTCTATGATCAATTAACACCTTCAGTAAAATCAATTGACACCGTCATACTTCTCCCTTTACTTGTACCATTACCTTAAAAATGGCAGAATATTTTAGGACATTAAAGGCGAGCCAACGTGGGTAACTATCTTTTTCCTTTTGTCTCGTTGATTTAAGTTCTATGCTGCAATTTTTGCTAAAACTACTGCCTAGTTCTCACCAATCTTTAGATTACAAAAGGTATTTTCAATATTTCTCATGATATCTTATTTTGATGCGTACAAACTTTTCCATTTTTGATTACCACATGAAAGTTAAGAAATGTTAAGTTCACTTATGGTCCATAACTATCGTCAACTACATCTTCATCCTTTCTAATTCCTGTGTTTCCAGATAAAACCTCTGGTGAAACCAACTCAAGATATAATAGCCATAATGCTTGTAAACTATAAGGGCATGATTTTTTTCCAACCGGTATTTGGTTGATCTTACTTCCTTTCATGCTTGTCAACTAGTTTCCAACTCATGATAACAGATGAATTCTAAATGCAGCTAAACACAATTATGGAGCAAGTGAGACATTCTGGGCACCAATCACCCTGGTGTGCCTCCCACGACTTTATTTCCATGTTCCAATCACTACAAACCGTTTTGATCAAACTACTCACATAAGAAGCCTTCTCAGCATTCCCAAGATCCATGTATATAAGGTTTAGTTCCAAGTCATCATTTCAGACCATTTCTTTCTAAACATACCAAAATCTTTTTGGAGTTTTAGTTAACTGTGAGAAGCAGAAAGTAAATCATGATCTTAAAAGATGTTACGGATAACAACTAAAGCGTCTTGAACCATATGGATGGTTTTGAGTGCTACTCTGCTCATCTTCTAAATATCACTGAGTTGTCAAGTGCCATGCTATTGATTGTACGATATTCTCCCTGGTATTAGTAGTAGAAAAAAGTCGTTATAGGAAATTTTGTTTCCACTGTCAACTTTGGGTTAGATTTTAAGATAATGAAATGTAAATTACGTTCTTCTCACAGATATGGGCATTCCAGTCCTTACCCGGTTCATTTAACACATATTTGGTACCTTCAGATAGAAACAGAAGAAAGGATTCTCATTTTCAAAGAAATTTGCCCAGGTTTACACCATGTTTTGGAGTACTTAGTTCTCAGTAGCAACTTATATGATAAACAGATAACTTTTATTATTGCGTCTCTTTAGGTTAAGGCAAACAAGAGAAGCGAAGCCGCGAAATTTGCTCAGTTAAGGAATGAAGTGATATGTAGCTTCCGAGAAGAGGATCTTATAAGTGACAGGAAAGGCAAAGCAACTCTGCTAGATTGCTCATATTTACGCCTATTTACTTTTCATGTCTTGTAGCTACTGAGACTGAATTCTGACTTCATCTGATCCAGGGAGATGGATCTGTTGCTCGTTCCATACACATCAGATCCTGGTTTCAAGTTAATCCAGTGGCCAACTGGCCACCATTTTTGCTTGCCAGCAAGGTCTGCATATTTGTTTTTCAGAATTTAAGTACAAATGAGTTGATTGTTTAATTAATTGTTTTCTCTACCCATGCAGATTCCAATAGCTTTAGATATGGCAGCTCAATTTCGGGCAAAAGATGCTGACTTCTGGAAACGTATATCTGCAGATGAATAAATGAAATGTGCTGTAATAGAATGCTATGAATCTTTCAAACATGTCCTAAAAATTTTGTAATTTAATTATTAGAGGTGATTCATTTCCAAGTTTCTATCATGTCAACTTTTCAGTCATGTAATCAACTTCAAAAAATCTATCGATCCCCAGCTACTTGTAATAGCACGAAAACGTTTGAAGATCTTTGAGCTCAGTGAAAATTTTCAAATGTCAGAGGAGGATAGTTTTCCTTCTTCAGTTTCTCTTTTTTCCGCTGTCCATAAATCCTCATTAATTCAAGATTAAGGGGTCTTACAGGACAACCAGCTGTCCATAAATCCTCATTAATTCAAGATTAAGGGGTCTTACAGGACAACTGTGGTATCTTGTTCTTTTTCTCTTTGCATTATTTGATTATCACTTGATATGAAGTTTTTCCTTGTTCTGTTCAAAAGACTATCAATTGTTTGCAGAACCTGGAAATTGCTTTAGATTCAAGTGAAAGAAGTCTAATTATCTGATGAGTGTGCTGTTGGGAAAAATAAACGCAAGATCATATCTAACTGCAATGGAATGGATTTAAAATTTTTTCACAGAATCAACTTTAACAAAATTTAATCGGAAACATAAAACAAGAAATTAACAAAGACACTTGTTTTGATTTCCTGTTGTGATTTTTCCTTTTGCCTTGAATCTCTCAATCCATAAGCCGTTCAATCGTCTGGCTTCTAATGATATTCACAGATCTTTTCGGAGAAAACTAAAATCTAATTTGAGAAGAAAAATGTAAGAAGTGCTAACTCTAAAATTTTCTAATTTCCTTTTATATGAAAAATCATGCTTTTCATGTCCTTGGATTTTATCAAAATTACAACTAAAGTCAAACTTTAATCATAATTACGAATTAGTCCTTATAAGATCAAATATCACATATTGATCCTTAAAGTTTCTAAAACTTTTCAATTAAATCCAACTTAATTCAAATTTCAATTTCTCCTTTATAAATCTTTTATGTGTGACCTATTAGGTTTCTAATATGTTAGTTATGATTATAAATTATAATTATAATTCATAATTAGAATTAGATAAATTAAAACTCTTTTTAATTTATTTTTAATTCCCTAATTAAACAATTTATAATCACAGTTCATGATTGACGTCTAGTAACATGTCATGACCACCCAAATATTATGAATGTCAAAATAGTCTGACTTAACCTGTCTATGTATGATTATGATGTATAAATTAATCATTTCATCATCTAATGTTCCAATTGGACTTAGAGTATGAAATTCGTGTCTACTTTAAATAATCCAATCATGTTTGTTCTTGCCAATTAGTACGTAAATGATTTATAATTAATATTCGGAAACAACTTTTCCAAATTTCAATTTACTCTGCTCAGAGATTCCCAAAATCATTACTAATCAAGAACAGCAGAACATTCTTCCTAATTACTTTAGAACAACAAATTCTTTATTGATTTACTCAATTATCTCCATATAGTTCATACTATATCTAATAACTACCAAATTGGACAACTCCAAGAATAGAACATAAGTAGCATCAAAACATAGTAATTCCTATATGAGATAACTTTGGTAATCTCAAGTCTAAGGATCAATTATACAACCATCATAATGAGATAATCCACAGACACGCAAGTAATGTTCCATTCGGGATTCTCATAATCAGGTCAGTTCAGTGAACTTATTCTTTAATAAGCACCCACATGTTTGTTTAAGTGTATCCACACTTTAATATATGAGATCAATTACTTTTTTCATAAGAAAGAAATAAATATGTGCTAGTCTGACCATTTCATCAATATCTCGTCTTAATGAAACTACGCCTAGAAACATTTTAGGAATAATACAAAATTACAATTCAAATCTCATAACTATAATCACATTATAATTGCATAACAATTATTCCATGAATTTTATCTTTATAATTTATAATTAAATAATTAATAAATAAATAAAGATAAGGAATGTCTTTTATTAAATAATAAATTATCATACAAATAAACTTACAACCAACATAAATTAGCTACGATCAGGATAATTGGCCTTATCATTAAGAAATTGAGAGCAACATTTCAAGACATACATTGCTCGCAAATTTCAGAACGGGTTGCCTACCTGCTTTCTGCCGGAAATTTGTAGAACTTGTAGAGATCTTGGTGAGTGATTCATAAAACATTAAATGATATTCAATTTACTGTTGTGCAACTCATGCTCCTCCTTTGCCTGTAAGATTTAGAAATATAAGGTCTTTTCAAGAGAGTAATCCATCAAAGCGAGATACTGTGGTTTTGTTGCTACAGGTTATGTTAGTTGTTACCCGTGACATGATGGTGAACGAAAATCGGTGGGTGAAAAGCTTCTCATGTTTTTCATAGATTAATTCATAACCCATCTGTTTATTTTGAGAGAAACAGCTATCATCTTTATCTAATTTACAAAAAATAAATTGCATCTTTAACATGGAAGAAGTTAAGTTCGGCATTGAATATCTATCAACATAACAAGAATCTGTCTAAATTAATCATTTCAGATGGAAAGCTTCCAACTTTAGCTTAATCTCTTATGATCATCAACAAAACTAAAAATGACTCTAACTACTCATATGTCTGTCTGCCATTTCCTGTACAAACATTCAACCTCAAACTCAGTGAAGATTTACCAAATTATAGCTTACTGGAAATTCCTAAGAGACTTCCCTGAGTTTTGAGGTTTTCCCTCTTCAATATGGAGTGTTTATGTTCATTGGCTTTTCTTTTTTCTTGGGATGAATTTATCAGAATATACTGATCTGATCATACAGACCTTTTCTTCATTAAGTTTTTGCTGTACTTGTCAAAATCCATTGATGATTCTTTCTAATTTCAAACAATTTTTCCACGGCAATCAGACAGCCCTGTTCGATCATAAGTTCAACGGCATTTCACTCACCAGAAACCGTGGCTCCAGACCTCCCTCCTCCATCTTTTTCTCCGACTATCGTGGCTCCGCCTAACTGAACGTGTTTCCCGTCTCCTCTCACCGTCGTCCCTGCATGACCGAGCTCATCCGGCGCGGTATCCACCCTCGCCTTGTGACTACGACAACCGTTAAGACCAAAGTTAATCCTGAACCTGCACATCCTTGAAATGAGACGATAAAGGCACGTGAATAACCAGAACAGCCATGGAAGGCAAACAAGGTTCACACCTCCAACAGCAAGCCATTGATGTGATTCATGATGAGGAAGCAAGACGTAGCTTACGAGACAACTACCTCCGACCGCGGTGAGAGTGGCGGCATTAGTTTCAACTCCTCAGTTAAGGCTCTCCTTTATTGAAGATCTTGAGTTCGAATTACCTAAAAACTTTTATAAGAGATCTTTGAGTTCTGAGTTATCTAAAAAAGGGAAAAGGAGGGAAATTTTTTTTGTTGACGATCCCCTAGTCCCCTAGGTATGCTTCTTGATCGGATCAATTGTAGATATCTTACTTCCGGCGATAGTGTCGGAGTTAAAACTACTAGGAAACTTGAGGCTGATGGGAACCTAATGCTGAGCAGGGCTAGTGATCAATCATCAGTTGACTAATCAGTATGTGACAATTCCTTATGCACAAAAGTGTACAAGTTATGTAGCAACCTGAGGGACTTTAGAGTTCCAAATTTATCTCCTCTAAGACTCTTGAGGTAGAATATTAAGAACTTAAGATTAGTCCAACGAAACTAAGATTCCTAATGAAAAAAAAAAAAAGGGAAGAGATTAGCCATACAAACAAGCAACCGAATCAGGTGGGGTCTGAAACAGGCATTGTAGAGAAGATAATGTACAGAAAAGATTCAATCTTTAATCATGATTTCATCGTTCTCATCGTCCATGCTTGTTCATCGGGATTTGTTTAAGGTGGGTTTTGGGGGACATGATCCTCTGTCCTCCTTCCCCTATCCCTACCCTGTCCTATTGAATCTCAGTCATTTATTTATATGGGTCTCATATAAATAGATGACTGAGATTCAATAAGACGGAGTAGGAACAGAGGAAGGGGGCACAGATGATTTAACAGCGATTTTGGTTGGTTTTTGAAGTTCTGGAAGAAAATTCATGATCATATTTTTCTGCACTTAGCAAGGAGTTTTTCTTTTTCTTTTCTTTCTACATGAAAGACATATTCAAAGTCTTGATTTATGAAACATGGTTTGCGTCCAAAGGGTTGAAACTTGCACCAACCAAAAAAGAGTGTGAGAAGTACTAATTATTTGTTTCCAAATATTGCAAAAATGAAGAAAATAAATAAATCATTAAGTCATTTTGTTGATTTCTGGAGTTAAAAGAGAAAATATGTAATTGGATGACACTTCAATTTAAACTTTAAGATCCTCTTTTTTCATAATTTTGGGAGGCCATTTTGGCAATAATGAAATAATAAATTAGCATCTAATTTAATTATTAATCTAATTATAATAATAACAATCATTTTCGTGAGTATTAGTCCAAGTCAACAAATCAAATTCGAATTAAGCGATCTTCATACCAAATTAACTTTGTTTAATAATCGAAGAACTAATTAATCCAAGCATCATTTCGTCTTCAACCAATCAAATTTTGAGTTATCTATGTCTAATCAGGTCAAACTCAGGCCTAACCTTAGTCATGGAGGCAAATGAACACCAAGTACCAACTTCGCTTAAAAGTTGGCAGTTATGGAAATAACCAATATACTTCTGATGAATGTAAGTCTATGTGAACCTGCACATTTAAGCCAATAAATTGATTTTGGTTTTATAATTCAAGAGAACATCACAAAGTTAATGGTTTGAATGAATTTAATTGGAATACTTACCAGGGCGATGCACTAAGAAACTTGGCAAAAGAGAGTTGGAGAGAGATATGGAATTACGAATCCAGAGTGACCATTGATAGATTATGGAAATAAATCGGCACTTACAAGTTTAAATGTACATACAATGCCGTCTGGGAGACGACAAGATTACAGAACACGAGACCCATCTAGGGATTGACCTTCTTGGGTTGACATGTCTATGTACTCTTCCAGTTTATTACCGCCATGGGAGCAGGGAAAGAATCTATAAAGTTCACGGATTGGATGGTAGCAAAAAACAGCAGCAGCAAAGAGTTGCCAGAAGATGCACTGTCTAGTAACTTCTTGGCTCTCGGTTGTTCTCTGTTTTCTGCTCCAAGTATCAAAAAGTCGCAAGTTTGGTAAAGGAAGACCAAAGCTACAGGCTGCCCATAAATTTCTTCAAGTAACATGTTTCGCCAAATGTCCAAGATTCCAGAGCAGGATCACAACATGTTATGAAGAGAACGCGGAAGCAACGTTGGGCACAGGATCAATGTCTGCTGTAACAGAATTTTGCCTCTGGTATTTTCGTTGTTCCTGAGCCTTTCTTCTGTTGGATTCAAGGATAATTAGGAGGGCTGTAATGTCAGCAGGGCTCACACCACCAACTCTACTTGCCTGACCAATAGTTTGTGGCCTAACCTGGAAGCCAAAGAGTTGTTAGAATCTGTTTCATATGTTCAATAGAAAACATACAAAAGACAGTTTTGAATAATCAATCTGCTCGATCCTCATTTGCAAGCAATCAAAAGGATTTCAGCATAATATGCACTCTTTCCAATTATGTACAGAGAACTTCTCATCCAAGAATCTCTAAACAAGATTTTAAAGTTAATAGGTTCATAAATAACATACATTCAACTGAATATAGCAGATTTTTTCCTGGTAGTGTTATGACCTAAGTTCATAAGAACACGCATAAAAGATATGACAATCATTGCCATCTGAGCTCGAGCATAATCAGAAATGCACAGCAACCTCGGAGATGATATATAGATACATTATAGTGATATGATTTAAATTAAAACATGATAGAATATTCAGGGAGAGAAATTAACTTGTTTTTCGACCAGCAGCACATTTTAAAAGCACTAAACAGTGAAAGAACATCAGTATGTCTTGTGAAATCGTGTGAGATTTGAGGGTAAAATAGAGCATTTTTGAAGTGGGACAGAAAACATCACATCTACAAACCTTGGAGAGCTTCTCACGAGCTTCAAGTGACAAAGTTGCCAATGCAAAGTAATCCAGGTCGTCTGGAAGTAGTCTATTTTGTTGATGGGCCATCTACAAGTAGAGAAAGCATCCATTTGATGAGCCAATTTTGGTATCAACGTATTCTGTTTTTTCTTTGTATCAAATCTATTATGTAAACATTTTCTAGGAAAAAGGAAAAAATTAGTCAAATAATATAGGATGTCTCATCTTACTACGTAACTCCTAAATTTATTTAGATCAATCATAAATGAATTAGAAAGCCAAAACATACACACAAGAAACAAATGTACTTCATGTAAAAGGCAACTCATTTAATATGAAAAGAAGCAGAATAAAATATCTCAACAATGGGGGCTGAACATCGCTGGGAATGGGACGAAATGTTATTCCTCAATTTCACTTACTGGTACAAAGCATTTTTAACCACTTCACCAAACTTGACCATAATCAATAACCCCGGATCCCTAGAAAAATTCCAAATATAGGCGGATAAACCTTTTCAAAGGATGTTGATACCTGTTGTAGTTGGATTTGCTGACGTGTGATGAAGCCTTCATATTTGACATCGATCTCCACACAGTCTTTCTCCACTTTAGACAAGACTTCGTTACCAAACCCATGCTTATCAAGAACCTCGTATCCCACATGTGGTTTCTTTAGAAGACTCTCCAATGTTGAAGAGTCCCTAACAGGCTGTCCAGACAGACGAGTAACATCAGCAGCCAATTCTCCTCCTGAAAGAAATATAAAAGGTAGATATAAATCGATCTCCAAAATCAAGAGAAATTATCTCTGCGTATGATTTAAACTCAAATTCAAACACAATGTATGTGTAGTAGCACCAAATCTTTTCTATGTTCCTGACAAGGCATATCTACTTTCTTCTCTCTCTTCCTCTCTCTCTCAACCAACTACAAATCACTGTTAACCTTTTGCCACAATTCAATCATTAATGCAATTGCACAATGCAAAAAAGCAAGAGCAACAGAACTTGATATGCATCTAGATTAAAGTTCAAATATGCTTTCTAACTATGCTTTCACTATTTCTTTCACAAGAGAAATGCACCCATCAATTATGTGTTGCCCTTTTCCTTTGACATAACAGTTTGATCATGACTGGACAATTTAGAAGAGAAAATAAATAGACCAGGTCAAAAAGTTCAAGTTTGAGTTTTGGTTATCATTTGCATCCATTCTAGAGAAGAGTTAACTAGCAAAATGGTAACAATTACTTTATCTGCAAATAAACTGATTATCAACTTATATGGCTATGTAATCCTTATAAGTATTTACAGGTATTTCAAGTCCTAGCTTTGCTTGACAGAAGGATACAAACCTGAAATCCTGACAGCTTTCAAACGCCTTTTTTCATCAGAAATTCGAGCTTGCTTATCCTGGTACAGAGTCCAGCGTCTATCATCTATCAACCCAATTTCACGGCCCAAAGGTGTGAGACGGCTATCAGCATTATCAGAACGAAGAAGAAGACGATGTTCTGAGCGGCTAAGGGAAAGGGAGAAGAAATAAATTTCGTCAAATTTTTAAGCAGAACAAGAAAATGGATAAAAGACACACACCTTCCCGTTGTTTGGCTTATTCCTGAATAGTTCCCTATGGTTTGATACTGTTAAAAAAAAAGTTCTAATAATTCGTTAAATAGTCCACACACACCCCTTCTGTTAGTTTTTTCCTTCAAAATTTTGAACGTACTTACATGTGACTTACATGTGACATTTAACAAAGTTGTGGACTTTCTTTCAGAATATTAAACTATAAGGAGTTTTTCTTAAGAATGAGCCAGACCACAGGGGAAGTACGTGTTTCTATACCTTAAAAAATCAACAATTTGAGGAAATAACACTACAACAATGAGTTGTATGCATCTAAGAAAATACCTTGTCAACATGCGATAAGGCTCACGAAGATCCTTAGTGATCAAATCATCAATCAATGTTCCGATATAACTGCTTTCTCTCTCAAGGATAATCAAAGGTTTACCATCTGAATGCCTTGCAGCATTTATACCAGAAATAATTCCCTAAAAATGTAAAATATGAAATGAGACATACACAGAAGAACACCATAATCACCTCAAAGTAAAAAAGATTACTTTTGTATCATGAGAGAGGTCCCATTTTTGCTTTTCCTCTCTAAAAATTTAGGAGATGAATAACCTGTGCAGCAGCCTCTTCATAGCCCGTTGTCCCATTTATCTGACCAGAGAAGAAAAGTCCTTCGACCTTTTTAGTCATGAGAGACCTAAGGCACTGGTAAGCAGGAAGGAAATCATACTCCACAGCATATGCAGGTCTCAGCATTGAACAATTTTCAAGTCCAGGTAAAGTTCTCAATAGTGGTAACTGTAGCCTTTCTGGTAAGCCGGTAGAGAACCCCTGCAAGTCAAGCAAATAAATAACTGGAAATACAGCACATTTTAAAATAATGCAGAGCATAGGGAAGAGCATACAATATAGTATTAAAATAAGACGCTGATAGTTTATGTTAAAAACAATTGGTCATCATTAAAAGAAGCACATTTTCATGACAAATCAAAGGAAAACTCATTTTCCTGTTACGCATGTTAGACTAAAACAAAAATAAGGAGCAACCATAGTGCAGAAGCCCCTTCTAGTTTATATCAGCAAAGGGATTTCTTGCAACCAAATATCCAAATTTTCCAAGACTTCAAGTTGTACCAAAACCATGTTCCTGTAGCTTTATACATGTCCAGATGTCACCTATGAAGTTCCAGGAAATTTCAGTACACAACATGGGAGATAATTGGACCCATGTTGTCAAATTCCTACTCATACTCAACTGGAGCAAAGATCTCACTCACTGGCTATGGACCCAAACTTAGTTACATAAGTGTAATACTGGTTATTAAGGGAACATACGTTAATAGCATGAAGTTAGATATTTAGTATTTATTTGGGAAATTAAAAGATAAGAAATGTTAAAATTGTTGTAAAACACAGTGCCACCTTGGCTCTCCAAGCCAATTATGTTCCAAGATATTTATGCATTTTCAAATTGAACTAAGAAAAATATCAATTATCCCACAATCGTTCGTGAAGCAGCTGAGATTGTAGTTAGTAACGTGCAGATTTCATCGAGTTCAACTTCTTATATTGGTGCGGGTATTCACTTCAGTCTCATTTTCAGATTCAGGATATTCAAGCCTCTAATTCATCAAGCTGATAACCCTATCAAAAGGTGTAGCTAATTTATGCATATAAGATGTTACCAACTTGATGTGATTTCTTTGCTTGAGTTTCCCTAAATTGAATTGAAGAGCTCTTTAAGAGGTGGATTCACCTGTCTTGTTTTCTTATTAGTTTCTTTTTTAGCATAATAGGAAGAAAAAAATTAAGATACGAACCTGCACATACAGCTCAGGCACATTTCGACCTTCTGGTTCAAGAAAAATTTGATGGGATTCTTTATCCTGAAATCTGACAATCTGAAAAGAAAATAGATATAAAAAAAAATAAGTACACATGTTGGGCACTTGTCAAAAAAAATCAAAAGGTAAAATAGGTATGATAATTTTATTGACATAAAAGTCGTATCTAGTTATGACACGTTGAATTGAGAGAGAAAGAACCAAACTGAATATATACATCTCTCACTTGGACAAGAAACTTAGATCGAATACTTAAGAAGAACAAACAACTTTCATGAAAACAGACAAGAACAAATGTGCACCTTATCTTCAATTGATGGGCAGTACCTTGGCCCCTTTGCTTCCACCCATCCTCCATAAGTGGGTGTTTCGTGCAAGTTATCCTTAATAAGTTGATGAGTGATTTTTGTCGTGCGTGTTAAATAGCAACACATCTGTTCCCTTTCTATGTGAGCGTCAGCATCAAAACTAAACCAGCTAACCTATCAACCATAGACCCCATTGTGAAGCACATGCAAACACTCAATAACCATAAACAAATGTACCTCATTCTCATTCATTAGTCTAGCTGATAACTATGAATTTTGGCCTAGATAAGACTCTTCAATCTCTACATTAATCAGTTTACAGATTTAACAAAGCTACTTGGCATTTGTAGCCAATCAACTAACACCTTTCTCAATGTTACAGCACAAATGTAATTGATGAGCACTAAAATTCTTTCTTGTTCAAATTGCCCTGGCCTAGTAATGAACATTACAAGAAAGGTGAATATCCTAGCAATGGGAATAGTACGCTTTGGGGTTATGCTTGTCATAAAAGTAGATTGTGAAGCACCATTGGACATCTGGAATTATTTAGAACTAATCTTTTGAACCTACATATGAGATTAAATGGAAGGACCTCTTCATCTCCATGCTGGGGTTCCAAAACTGCAAAATCTACAGTCCGAATATCCACTCGTGCTGGGGTTCCAGTTTTTAACCGGTCAGTTTCAAATCCAAGACGTTGCAAATTCTCTGTGAGTCCTTGAGAAGCTGACTCGCCAGCTCTTCCTGCAGGCATCGAAGTTCTACCAACCCAAATCTTACCACTCATAAAAGTGCCAGTTGTGAGAATGACTGAAGGAGCGTAGAAGTTCATGCCGAAAAAGGTGGAGACACCTTCCACATTGTCATTTTTCCCCAATAGGATATCTGTTACCATTGCCTCTCTCATGGAAAGATTTGGAGTACTGTAATCGAAGCAAACCACACAGAGAAGTCAGACAGGTGCAGGGACATTCAAGAAAGCAGTTATTTGGCAGTAAAGAAACAAAGCCAGTAAAATGCTAAATACTGAATAAACTTGACATAGTGATTGCCTTTTGATAGATAAAAGAAAAAGTTAAAAGCTTTCTACCATAGATGTTACGTAAAAGAAGAATAAATTTTGACAGCAAAAGAAAATTCAAATGTTATGATACGTAAACAAGTAATCCCCGCAAAAAGGCACCATAAATAAGAGATTATCGCTTGCATCTTCCTTCCAAAGCACAAAAGAGACTCATAATTCTTCAATGTGTACCAAACACACAATAAAGCAAACATAATCTTAGATACATTGCTCTATTATTTTGCCAACTAGATTGTACTTCGTCAAATAAAAATGAAATCAAATGAAAATACAAACCATCAGTGCTATGTGTTCTTCCTTCTCAGACAAATAACCAGAGACAAAAATATAAAAAACTTTTTAATGAATTTTCTGGTACCTTCAATTTCATTTTTACTTCTGTCCTTTGCTCAATAAGCATTAAAAATGTAAAATTACGAAATTTTTTCAGTCATCACGAGATCAAGCATAAGCCTATTAATTCTAATTTAGACACAAGAAACAATATTTCGTCCACCCAAAAAAAAAAAATCAAGTGAGCAAACCCCAAAACTGAGACAAGCAAAGGCCCAAAGCAGCATCAGTATGGTGGGCATGTGATTCTGGTGTGGTAGGCTCACTGGACCTTATCTTAGTTAATTCACATGCAAAGAGAAAGAGTGAATAACTTGCCTCTCTACTATTTTCTTCATCTGCATAGCATATTCCCTTTTGTCAGTTTGTGCACGTAAAGCTCGAACAGCAGGACCTCTTGAGCTGTTGAGAACACGCTTCTGTAGATAGCACCTAAAGCATGAAGAAAAATGACAATTATGTTTAAAATTTGACATAAATAAGTTACCAAATATGAGGTCCACTACATATAAGCACATCTTCGACACCAATACTTTTCATTTCATTTATCAAGAAATATCAACAGGTTTCAGTTGGAAAATGT
>JAOSBN010000177.1:38019296-38036183 GCA_027563595.1 Erythroxylum suave | reverse complement strand
TTTGCACTTGCTAGTAAATCACCAGATAAGTAACTTTCAAAAGCATAGTGTGGTATTGGATATTACCTGTCAGCAACCTTCCCAATTTCACCACCCAGTGCATCCACTTCATGAACTAATTGTGACTTTGCAGGTCCACCAACCGCTGGATTGCAAGGCTGTACGAAACTATTGGTCAGGATATTACTCTTTCTTCAGGAGCGTGACTGGTTTCAGAGATACTCAAACAACTTCTAGGATTTGGTTGAAAAGCATTTGGGTATTTAAAAGGTTGAAAACATGGACATCAGTTCTCTTCATCGAACAAATTCAAGTAAACTCGCATAAAGGATTCATGAAACAGTGGCTATCACCAGTTAACCATTCCTCAAATACAAGCATCTAAATGTAAAATAAATCGTTCAAGAGGATAACCTGCCATGCTATTCTATCGATATTCAATGAGAGAAGAAGCGTTTTTGCCCCCAAACGAGCAGAAGCGAGAGCTGCTTCACAACCTGCGTGTCCACCTCCAACCACAATGACATCATATCTTTCATCATTAACTCCACCATGACTACTCCAATCTGTAATTTTTTTTTAAATTGGGAAATTACGTTAACAGAAGTATCATAATATCATGTCCGACTACGATTAACTCGTACAAGAGTAGCAACAACTGATCCAATATTTCAATACAAGCTTCAAATTTTACGTGACATGCAAAGAATTCATGTTTTTTAGTAAATAGTCATCAGAAGTGAGAATTGGTACTAGCATATAAACAAGAACATAGAGAAGAGAAAGTTAAAAGTGGAAACCTGGAGAGTTGGTGGCGGTGGCGGGAACGGAAAAGGGGCGGGAGAATCCAAACACCGCAAGCCTTCGTCGAGGACAGCGACGGAAGGAAAGAGCGTGAGACTTGTGGAGAAGAGGTAAAGAGAAGGAGAGGTGTAAACGTGAAACGCGAGAGAGATGGAGTGATATTGTGGAGGCCGTTGCCATGTGTAAGTAAATGCACATACACGAACACGAACAGTGTTGTTACTACTGCTGGATTTGAAGGAGGAGGAGGAGGAGAAGTGAGGAGGAGGAGGACATGGAAGAGGAGGAAGAGAGAGGGAGAAGAGCAATGTTGTCCAATTGTTTGCTTGTCTTATCAGGCCAAACTGAGTCCTCGAGAGAAATGGGTCGGGTTGAGTAAGGGGTGCAAAGCATAAGCCCAGCCCAATTAGCTTAGTGATTTTAATTATCAAAGGGTCCGCCCACAAAACCCAACTATTCTTTTTTATTTTTAATTAAAATAATGTTATGTTAATATTATAAACAAAAAATCATATCATCATATAATTTTAGTCTAATTTAACAGGATCGAACTTCAAGTCTCTCGAGCATCGATAAGGCTTAGGTTCAAGTCTCTCAAGCATCGATAGGTATGAGAATGGGAAACGTCCGTTTGTTATATATTATCACTACATAAACACTATTTTGATATTTGAGTTTTGGAGTTTACTCCGTAATTTCTAAATATATAATGAATGAAAGTCATTTTTTATTAAATATAATCTAAATATAATTAATTAGAATATAATTATTTTTTATTAAATATAGTCTAAATATAATTAATTAGAATATACTAAATATAATTAATTGAATGTAACTAACTAAAATTAAATATATTCTAAATATAATTAATTAGATTATATTAAATATAATTAATTATAATACATTAAATTTTGATTTAAATTAAAAATAATCAATTTTTATTTTTTAGCAAAACAATATAATTAATTATAATTTGTTAAAATTAAATAGAAAAAATTAAAATTTCATATAAAATTTAACTAATTTTCATTTTTCCTTTTTAACAAAATAATATAATTAATTAGATTGTATTAAAATTAAATATAGTTAATAGTAAAATATATTAAAATTTGATGCAAAACTAAAATTTAACAAATTTTTATTTTTCCTTTTTGTAAAATAATATAATTAATTTGATATAATAATTTGATATCAAATATAATTAATTATAATATATTTTTCAAGTTTTTTAAGAAACTAATCACTGTCAATAGTAACGATAATTATTCATTCGTCCTAATCAACCATCATAATTATAATGATTTTACTCATTCTCATTTTTTACTATATTCATTCTCATTTTTATCAATGTTATCCTGCGCGAATCAACCGCTTTCTTTCACTAGGAATGAGAATAATAGCTAGCATATCAGTCTCTCGAATGCAAGATATTGCTAGATGTCACGATTCTAGGGCGCCAATTGTCGGGCTGAACCTCGAGTTAATCCCTCACACCCAAACTCCAATCGAGCCATCAGACTTAGAAGCATCAATGATCCAGGCTGGATTGAGGCCATGGTGGCTCGTGGCCCGATAGGTTGTAATGGGTCAATTCGGGACTCAGGCTATGATCCAACGGGCCATGAATAGGTTAGCCAACTAGGCCCACCATTTTTATTTTAAAAAAATAAAAATGACGTCGTTTTTTAAATTAGAGTCGAACCACCAGTCGAACCTATTTTAACATCTTTAGTCAAACTTTTAAAATAAAAATGACATCGTTTTTTAAATTAGAGTCGGACCATCAGTCAAACCTGTTTTAACATCTTTAGTCAAACTCCAAGTCTCTTGCGATGCCTGTTCATAGTTATCTTTAACATTATCTTACAATAACTCCTCATTTGACTTTGTAAATATGTAATTAAATTCGATCAAGTTGATTAGCAGAATTTCTTAGTTTAATTTATTTTTTATAAATTTTTCGGACAAATATTTTACATTTCACTTGTTTCGAATTTACACTAAAATTATATCATTTCAATTTAAATATAAAATCAAAATAATATCAGTTTACACAATTATAGTAAAAACAACTTAATTTCACTAGCTTAATTACTACCAATTTGAATCTTTCAAACTTGATCGAGGATAACAAATTCAACCCAAGTCGATCCAAAGTTAATAAATTTGATCTAAATTGACTTATAGACTTTGGTGGTTTGGCTCAGCTTAACCTGAATTTGAAATTTCACTCTAAATGATATTATTCTGAATTAAATTTTAAAATAAATTTAATCAGACCTTATTAAGCTTTAAAATGTTCGAGCTCGATTGGGTTCGAACTCAAACTCAAGCCTAAAAATTAAATTTTATATTGGACTCAAGCTTAAGCAAGTCAAACTTGACCCGATGTATTGACATGCATAAATTAGATTAAATTAGTCTCGAATTCAAAGCTCGATTGATCAACTCGGGCCAAAAAAAAAAAAAAAGTAACCCTAAGTCCATCTCTAATAAATGCGTCCTTTTTAATACATTTATCAAAATTCTCATTTTGTAGGGACTTGTGATTTTTTGTGTTAGAAGGATGAACAACCAGAAAAGGTCAGGTGTTTTGAAGCTTTGGTAGATCCTGATCACCCATCTCATTCCTGTACTTACAAATCTCTTTTTATTTTTTAATTAATTTCTATAGGTCTCATCAGATATTATGAAATTATTCATAATAATCGTGAGACTTACCTATAAATACCCTCCATAGAAACCAAAGATCAAGAGTCAGCAGAATAAAGCATTCAACAATGGAGGCCCCCAAGTACGAGGCAGAGACGTATGTGGACGCGAGACCAATTTATCCAACCGACTGGTTTTCTATGCTTGCCGATCTCACTTCTGACCACTCTTTGGCTTGGGACGTCGGCACCGGAAATGGCCAAGCCGCCGTCGGTGTGAGTTCTTCGTTTTTTTCTTTATCTCGCTTTACTTTCTCTGTTTCCAGTATATAATTAGGTTTTTCTTATCTTAAAGGTGGCCAAGTATTACAAGCATGTGATTGCAAGTGATGTAAGTGAAGATCAGTTGAAGCATTCATTGAAGCACCCACATGTTAGTTACGTGCATACTCCATTATCAACTTCTAATGACGAGTTTCTCAAGTTGATTGCTCCTGAAAACTCCGTTGATCTGATCACGGTAGCTACAGCTTTGCATCACTTTGATCTTGAAAGCTTCTACTCTGTTGTTAATCGCATGCTTAAAAAGCCTGGAGGAGTTATTGCTGCGTGGACCTATAACCTGGTTCAAGTTAGCCCAGAATTAGATCCTCTCATTGAGCGTTTCTGTGAGAGTAGCCTTCCTTACCAAACTCCAGGTGTAAGGTACGCTTTTGAATGCTACAAGACCATTCCTTTTCCTTTTGAGAGTGTAGGTTTAGGAAGAGAAGGGCATCCAAAGGTACTGGACATGCCAAAAGACATGTCTTTTCCAGGGTTTTTAGGACTATTGAGGTCATGGTCTGCAGTCAAGAAAGCCAAGGATGAAGGGGTTGAGTTATTGTCTGATAAGGTGATCAAGGAGTTCCAAAATGCTTGGGGTGAACCAGATTTGGTGAGAACTGTCATCTACAAGACATATATGCTCGCAGGAAAGGTGAAGGTTTAAGATGATTATATCTGATATGTACTATTAATAAAGAATGCTTTCTTTTAAGATTGCATCGGTATTGTAAGAATAAGTGCTGCCTCCAATCTTGGCAGCGACATCAATATTGCAGCCGATGTTTGCGGCGGCTGGAATTGCAGTTGCGAATTGTAATTTAAAAATCTGATCCAGCAGGAAGATTTGGTTGGTTTACCTGCTGTGTTTGCAAATATTTTGATCATGGATTCCTTTGCTTACAGTGTGATATCATACTTAGAATTTGTCATTGCATGGTGTCTGATGCAAGTCTGCTCTCTCTTTCATCATAATAAAACGAACAGGTTTCTGATACTGCTCTCAGGTTGTAGCTGTAAAGTTTCAATAGTTGAGCGTCTTCCTTTCAGCTTCCTCGTGCCAATTCACATTAGATCTGAAGTGTTCTTAGTCACTGTTGCATCAGGATTCAGGACCAGGAATTTCATTCCCCTTCTAGAGTGAGCCATTTGTGTTTTGCTCAAAGTTTTAGGTTCTGAACTTTGGGATTAAACTATAGCTGCAGGCAATTGCAGTAACGATCGGACTGCAGTTTGAATCCCTTCTCTGTAACTAGTTTCTTTTAGTTACTGCAAAAAGTGGGCAGGCTTGTCCTGTGTTTCTCAGATGTGCTTTATCAGTTTTCTTAACCTCTTCTCCCCCTTCTTTTGGATGGGTTTACTTGTCAGGATCGAATATACTGTACCCATAATCCTGAGTCAACCATCTTTTAGACATCCACACATTTTTTTGAATCTCACATATTTATGTTGATAAGATCATCTGAAATAGAGTTGACACAGGGTTATGGGCAGAGAAGATCTCATTCCTACTTGTCAATGGCTATCTCGAGCTTAAAGAAACACTTATTAATAACTTATCATGTCGAGGTAAAAATTGTTTATTAACAGATTGGCAGAACTCTTACTTTGTTGTTGTTGATAAGAACTTATTAATTTACTGATTAATTATAAATTAATCATTTTTAATTACAAAAATTATTAAGCTAAATCGAATCAAAAAGTTGAAAATTGAACTGAAAATTTAATCGATTCAAAATTTTTAGTTAAACTGATCGAATTGATTGATACTCATAATTAGCAATATTAATGAGTTCAGGTTTAAATTAATCATACTCTTACTAGCTTTAATTACGTATGACATTTGAATTTGGGTCCGACCTAGCATGTCTTGCCTTAATCTAAGGTCATCTGGTCAGGTTTAGATTGATTGGGTTTTAAGTCAGGCTTAGACTCGAGTTATCCAAGTTCGACCCAGTTCAAAACCTAACAATTAAAAAAATGACGTTTATTTATTATTTATTTGAAAAGTATAAAAATAAACTAAGTTAAATCATTCGGTTTATTGTTATCCCTAATTTTAATTTACATTTAAATTAATTCAATGAATCAAATTTTATTTAATCAAATTTTTAATTTACATTTAAATTAATTCAATGAATCAAATTTTATTTAATCAAATTTAAATAAACTTGGTATGATCTGGCTGGTTTCGATCCTTTGTCATGCTAAAAAATGCTTACTCAGCCTAAGTTGGAGGAGATGGTGCCACGACCTTACTCTCAAGTATTAAAATAAGGAATGCGCTGAAGAAGATACTAGTCGACACTTGACCAGCGTCCTCCTCTCCAAAATCTCAAATTCTCAATCTCCATCTCCGATCCTTAAAACCCAATCCTTCCCATTGCATGCTAATGGCTGCATTAGGTTAGAATGATTAACTGAAGAAGCGAAAAGGTGTCTGTTATTGCGGCAAAAGGCTTGGGGCGACGCAGTCCCTGCCTCACCTCGAAGTAGCCGTCGGTGTCGGACTTTGGTTCTTCCGCTGTTCTGCCAATGTGCCTCCTTCCTACACCCTTTACTACTTAGACCACCACCACCAGCAATTAGACAACCGTCCTCCAGCGGCCACGATGGACCACCCCTCCAGTTCCATGGAGGAGCCCGAGTACCTCGCTCGCTACCTCGCCGTCAAACAGTCCTGCCGCGGACGTTACAAGCGGATTTGTATTTCTACTGTTTCCATTGTCACCCTTGACCACCCCATTACTCTCTCTGTTACTAATTCTTATGAGATGGCCTCTGATTTCGAGGGGGCTTCTCCAGTCATTGGTCGTGACTAGACGACTTCTGAGTTTAATATGAGTGTTAGGACGGATGGGAAGGGTAAAAAGCAGTTAAGTTCTCTTCCAAGTTCAGGGCTAGTATTTTGACTGAGTTGCATCGAGTTCGCTGTAATCGACTCAGTGCCCTCGCCGAGTTCCCCGTGCTCCATCTCATGAGGCGCAGCCGCGAGTGGGCTCCATTTGTAAGTCCTTTAATTTGTATTCGGGTTTGAATTGGTTTAATGTGGATGGGATATGTGATCGAGTAGGATAGTCACAGCTGCTATTAATTTTCCTCTGAACTTTACACTGTGAGAAATATTGAGGCTCCTTCAGGCATTTATATGATAATATGTACTCCTCAACCATGAGAAATGCTGAGAATGCGCATTAGATGTGTGCAGGCCATTATTGTTCGTCCATTGACAGCAATCAGTTCACTTGTGCGATTTGCAGAGGAGCCCCAAATGTTTGCTATTGAGTTCAATGATGGCTGCCCCATCCACGTAAGAAATTGATTTCCTGTCAAAACTTCAATGACCTCTTCTGTCAAAAATAACGTTTGCTGCCAATTGTATCTTATGTTTATGGCCTGAACCTAGGTGTACTCAAGCATGTCTCGAGATAGCTTGCCGGCTGCAGTATGGGATTTGCTGCAAACAGAAGTAGGTAAAGCTGTTCCCTGTTTGATGCTATTGAGTTTTGTCTATTAAACTATAGTACATACAGTGCTGTGATCTGTCATGGTTACAGTGATTTTTTTTTTTTTTGTGAGCCTATGATTTCAATCTTGCATGAATATTACATTTGGTGTCTATTTATGCAGGGTCATTGCCCAGTAACTGTATTACCAAGAATAACAATGCCTGGTCATCCTTGTGGGAGAGTGCATTTATTACTAGGATCCCAATGGTCAATTGCTTATTTGGAAAGTGCATCCATGCATTTAGCCGCAGCTGCTAAAGATACTGTTGCTGAGGCTGGTTCTGTTCCTGGTTCGATAGCTAAACTGTGGGGTAGAATAAGAGAGATCAATGCTTGTATTCCATATGGTTCCTCCTAATGTTGAAGTGCCTGAGGTAACCCTGATGGCCTTGATTACAATGCTTCCATCTACCCCAAATCTTCCTCCACAATCTCCTCCCCTTCTGCCTCCTTCTCCCAAAGCAGCTGCAACTGTAATGGAATTTGTTGCATGCTTAAGAAGATTATTGACGTCAAGAAGTGCAGCTTCACATGTGATGTCATTGCCTGCTGCTGTTGGAAGAATAATGGGCTTACTTAGAAATGGCCCAGAGGGTCTGAGGGTGTTGCTGCCCTTATAGGCAGTGGACCAGGGGATCCAAGTTTACTAATTGATTCTATAGGCGAGCAGCATGCCACAATAGTGCACACGAAGTCTGTTTTGTTTGCTGATAATGGTCATATTATTATCCTTAACAATAGATTGAAACCTATGTCAGTGTCACCTTTGTTATCAATGGCTGTTGTTGAAGTTCTTGAGGCAATGGTATGTGAACCTCACAGTGACACTACCAAGTACACTGTATTCGTTGAATTGTTAAGACAAGTTGCTGGTTTGCAGCGTCGATTATTTGCATTGTTTGGTCTTCCAGCTCAAAGTGCTGGAAACAGTTGCTTGATTATGCGTACAATTGCAGAAGAAGATGCAATTGCTGCAGAGTCCATGCGTGATGCTGCTCTTCGTGATGGCACTTTGTTGAGGCACTTATTGCAAGCCTTCTTCCTTCCTGCTGGTGACTGGGGGGAGGTTAGTCGACAGCTTGTTGCCCTTTGGGCGGACTCTTACCAACCAGCTCTGGACTTATTGTCCAGAGTTCTACCTCCTGGGCTTGTTGCTTACTTCCACACATGTTCTGATAGTCATCAACTTGAAGACACAATCCAAGAAGGATCACTAATCGGTAGAAGGCAACGATTCTTGCTTCAGCAAAGAAAAGGTCATATTGGTAGAGGATTGTCATCCCAAGATCATGCGTTTCCTCCTGCTAATACTTATGATTTTGCCGATCATGTACGGCAGAGTAATGCTGCTACTTCAAAAGTCCCAGATTATCAAAGATCTGCTCTGGACTCGAATTCTGGACAACTATCCTTTGCACAGGCTGTTGGAAATTCAAATGCTGGTATTTTGTCGATTGGGGCTCCCCAAAATGATCATGTCCCTGTATTGAGTTCAGGTGATGCATCATCAACAGTTATTCATGAGATGTCAGAGCATAGTCCTTCCGATTCTCTTAACTCAGATGCCAACCTAACGGGTATTCAGAATGCCTAGTTGAAGCACTTCTTGGCCTTCTTGACTGGAGAGCTGGGGGAAGGAATGGACTGTGCTTTCAAATGAAGCGGAATGAATCTGAATCGTCTATTGGCAGGGTGCTGGCTATTGAGGTTAGGTTTCAAAATCACAATTTTTTATCTGCTATTGTTTATGTACATCAATCTTCTGAGGCATTATATTGATTTTCAGTCCTTCTAATAGCCAGCAACTTGATTTAGAAGGACTGAAAATCAATATAATGCCTCTGTACAGGTACCTTTTTCAGTCCTCCAAAGTAAAAGGACGCTAATCAGTGGTCAATGAAACATTCGTTCAGTGGGATGAAACTTTTTTTTCTTGTCCTAGTTTTGAGAAAAGAGATTGTTGGCTTTTGAAATGCTGCTTGGATAATAGTTTACACACAATCACGTAGTTCTATGTTTCTGCTCTCTTATTATTCCCATAAATGTGCTTGTAGTTTCTTTTTTCTTTCTCCTTTCTGGAGTTAATTGAATATAAATTTATTTTCCACGTCAGCACGGTCGTGAAGGTGATAAGCTGAAAAAAGTACAGGTCCTCTGTAAGATTTTTTTTTTGAAAATGTAGCATTTTCGAAACTAGATTTTGGCAGGTTTTATGTGCATTTTTAGTTTTTGTTGGGCTGATATTGTAACTACAGAAAGCAACTCTGGAAAATAGATAGTTTCTTTCTGGTTGTAAATTAGTGTCATGCATTTCTGTATCTAATGCCGGTTCAGGTTTTGCATGCTTTTGCAACGGAAGGAGCACACTGCAATGAAGTGCATGCATTCAGCCTCTGGTGTAAGTTCTGATGATTGATACGCAGTGTTCTTCAAGAACTTTATCATCTCATTACGATATCATTCTTCTCGAAGTTTGTTTGTAAATTTTGATTCCAGTCATTTCTCTGATGTGGCGGTTGTAGGTTTTTCTAGGTAGTAACTAGTACTGAGTTTATACTTTATACTGATATTTTATCATGAATCAAAATCCTTGTTTCATACCACTTGAAACTTTTTTGCAGGTTTGGAAAGCTTACAAGGATCAAAAGCATGATCTCTTCCTTCCTTCAAGTGCCCAATCTTCAGCTGCAGGAGTGGCAGGTCTGATTGAGAATTCATCATCTATTACCTATGCTCTCACAGCACCGCCACCTCAACCTGCTCATACAAGAGCCCCAGCTTCGACAACATCAGACAATCTTTGTTCATGGCAGATGTAGTTTACCCGAATCATTATACCTAATCTTTACAGCCTTTACTGTACAGCCTAGTTTCCTTTTTGCTACATTTTCTTTTCCCATTTTGTATCCGTCCTAGTTTCCTTCACATTCATGGATATGAGGTGTTTAGCGTTGCAATTTTCTATAAGAGGTGATAAGCCATATATTTTCTTTTTCCTCAATTGATGTAAAAAGGTAATCAAAGTCATTTGCATGTTTATTTGGCTTATTGCCCATAAATGAGGTATTTTACTGGTAGTCATGGCAAGGCTTGCGATTTTTAATTGAATTATAGTTTCTGTTCTTGGAAGTAAAAACCTTTACTTCTCTGCCTTCTCTTTTCTCTCATCTTATTCTTTGATATTGGTTTCCATTGTTGAATTTGTTTGGGAGCTACCAGTGTTCAGGAATTTGATCTAAGTAGGAATGACCGTGGAAACTGTTTAGTTCCTGATATGCTTCTTTCTCTATGATGTTTTATCTTTGATATTGGTGTCAGACATTGAAAAGAGTTTGATTCCTGATCAGGAGAAGACTGGCACCCATCTCTCATGAAGTAAAAAGGGAAAGACAACGCTTATGGACGGGAATCCACGAGTAAGATTTTTCTGAAGTAATTCATGTTATTAAACTTATAATTATTAGCACTTGTGCAATCTCTGTAAATCCTGATTAGAGATTGATAGGTTGAGGGACGGATATAGAAATCTAGAAAGATACAAATTCATGCATAACCTAATCTCACACTGAAACAGATTATATAGTTTGACATGAAATCTTATGGGATTCAGATTCATGCATAATCTAATCGAATTTACACATACAAATTTATCTAGGATTCATATGCGTACACATCCTAATTCAGTTGACATTTTCATATTCATGTATAACCTGATCCAATTTACAGTTGCATAATTTTGGATCACGTGGAGATCTATTACAACAGAAGTATAGATCAACTATTCCATACATTATAGGATTTTAACCAATGATTAAAAGTTGCAGAAATTTTGAGCCATTTAATAGTACCTTAGAGATGAATATGTAAGAGGATACCTCCTGGTCTATAAACTAGAATAATAAGAATTCGTTAGACATCATTCTTTTGCTTATTAGACACGCTTCCTTCACTTAATAAGTGAAGAAATGATTGTTTCTTGTTTTCTCTTGGTCGTATTTCATGGAAATATGCCATTGTAAATTGTAGCAAATAGTAATCAATGATGTCTATTGATCAATGAACATAGCTAATTAGCAGTGGCTTACACCCTAATCTAAGTATAAAAGAAAAAGGAAGTGAGAAATTCTATTCTAACTATTTACACAATTTTCTGTCTGTCTGACAACTTGAATTAGAAAATCTGATGTACAAAACATCCCTGCCTTCTCCTTATTATCTTTTTGTGAAAATTAGAGTGTTTGAGTTTGTTAAACGTTGGACTCGCCGCTGGCCTGTACTCTGGCAAGAGTCTGCCTGTGTTGTAACGAACCCCACAAGCATTGCACAACGTTCTAGGACCCATTGGCCCCATTCTCCACAGTGGAGTATTCTGTGTCTGACAATGGCTGCATCTTCTTTGAGTCTGTAGTACTTCTTCATTATTCCTCTTTTTCTGTAGTTTCTGTTGCTTCAAAGCTCGCTTGCTTCTTCGCTTTCTACAGCCAAGACCTAGTCTCAAATAATGGCTTGACCAACTCCTCTTCAACTCTTCAGTTTCAGGTGTTTCGGAAGGCCCTGCTCCAGGTTTAATCCAAGGTTTTACTCCTGACTTTTTCTCTGCAGCCTGTGCTCCTGAATTTTTCTCTGGAGAAGCTCCAGGTTTAATCCAAGGTATTGGTCCTGACTTTTTCTCTGCTGACTCTGCTTCAGGTTTTCCAAGAAATCCCTCTGCTACTTTCCTGTCATGTTCTTCCCTTTCTTGTCGAGTATTTTCCAAGCTCTTAGAATCCTGTCCCCCTGACCATAAACCATTGATGGGTTCATTAACCAAAGTAGGAAAGAAGCCAATAACTTCTTCAATAGGGTCTAGTGGAACACAAAGACCATTCTCTAAACACTGATCATCACTAGGAACACTAATACTACCCATATCATCGTCTGTCAGATTACAGGAATCATCAAAATCACATGGGAAGAAGGTCCTGAATAAAAATACTAAGCCTATCAACTTGGAACTGATCATTATAGAGATATATATACATGTATGTGTGTATATATGTGTTTGTGTGTATATATATATATAGTTATCTATACAATTATAAGTTAAACTTGTCAAGTTGTATTTGATATGCATACCAAAATTACGTCGTAATCTTGTATTTGAAGCAGATTTATCTTCTTAATTAGTTGTGTTAACCTGAGATTATTAGTACCTGATTTTAGGAGGATTTAGTTTAACAAGTAATTAAATTAAAAGTTTATTATATTTGTGAACTTAAAATTCTTTTATTTAATTAAATTATATGGACATGTAATCTTATATTTATGCATGTATTTGATCATATTAAGATAATATAGATTTTGGAATCACACTTTGATTACGATATGCTGACCAAAAGGATAATGACGTTTTTGCATAGGAAAAGAAGATACAAAATAATTAAAAAAACAATTTTCTCAATCGAAAATTAAAAAATATATTTTAAATTAACAAGTCGATATCTGTTTTACCACAAACTCTCAATAATTGTTTTGTTTCTGTTCGTAATCTTTTTAGATATTTTCCAATGTTACTATTTATCATTGACTTATAATTCTATTAATATAAAGAGGACAAAAGGTCATGACGTAAAACGTTTGACTCTTTTAGGTGGAACAAGATTCTCAGTGCTCTGTCAATTTTATTTCAAATGATTCTATTGACATATTTATGCGGATAAGATCGTCCAAAATATGGTTGACATGGGATTATAGGTACAGAGAATTTGATCCTGGACAGAATGGAAGAGACTCTATTATCTAAATTAAGCATTATTTCAATGCTCAAATTAGATAAATTTGATTATCTTATATGTAATCTTAACATTAAAAAAAAAATTAAAAGATTTGATTTGTAGTATGAATTTATCCAAAATATTTTCTCTACTACAAATTAAGAAGATTGCATATTAAAATTTTTAATTTTAATTAATATCTTAAACGTAATTTTCAATATCTCTTTGGTTTTTCACATCAATGTTTAAAAAATCAGCTGTTTAAGATTTAAAAGATTGAATTAATATTAGACTGTTGTAAATTAGCTAAAGATTAAACAAAAATAAAGAATTTGAATAGGAAATAATTTGGAGTTTAATTAAAAAAGATTCTTAAATGAAAATCAATTGATTTATTTTAGTTTATAAGAATCTTATTAATTTACAAAATTGATCAATTAATTAATAAACTGATCGATTTTTAACAACAAAATTATTAAAATAAAACGAGCTAGAAAATTAAAAACTAAATTAAAAAATTTTAATTTAACGATTTAAAAGTTTTTTAATCGAATTGATCAAGCACGTGGTAAAATAAAAGGGGTATATATTAATTAAACATCCCTTAGTTTTGTAATAAAAAAGAAAAAGTTATTAAAAACGGATCCAAATAAAAGGACAAAATTAATTTATCATTATTTTTTAAAATATATTTCATTCTAACTTACGAAAGTTTGTATATTATTGAACTTCTTTAGATCATTATATGTTCCTGAAATTATATTTCAATAATATTTTATTAAATTTTATTTTATATTTATATAAAATTTACGTATATATAAAATATATAAATAAAATTTAATAAAATATGACAGAGATATCTTAACCACCGCATAAAATCTGATCCGCAGATTTTATACACTAGTGTTGTGGTTGTCATCAAACTGACTTTTCCACGTTTGTTTTCTCTGTCGTAATGATTTCGGTTTGAAATCTTTATACCAAATGCTACCTTCGCTTCTCGACGAAGGGATCAGCCGCTTGTTGGTCAAGAAACGGATACGAAGATATTGTTGGTCAAGAAACGGATACGAAGATATTAGCACAAGCAATCATTGTCGTCATCCTTATAAACAGCCCCTCAAATCTTTCAGTGCCATTTACCCTGTTGTAACTATGTGATCAAATAAGACAGGATTAAGTCAGGCTAAATGACACAGAGAATCAAGTCCCTATAAACAAAGTTCTGCCTTAGGCCAATAGAAACTAAATTTATAAATAAAAAAATTATAAAAAGGTAGAAGACATATAATTATTGTAATTTAAAAAATTCTAAAATCTATATATTTGTTAAAATTTTAGAAAGTATATTTTTAAAAATATTAGATATTTGCGTGTTTTGATTAATAATATCTTATCTTTAAAACCATATCTTACTATTTGATTAATCTATACGTGATTTCATTATAAACAACCTCTTTATTAAGTAAAAGTAACATTGCGTAATATCGGACTTTATTAGATCCCGCATCTCAGCAAAATTTCAACTAAGTATTGATGATAGACGCAAATCAGATTCATAAATTGTTAACCTAAGGAATTATCTGATGGTCACAGTCTTTTATTTTAGGTCTTCTTTATGTCATGTGGACCTTTATTAACACTGGATCGATTAGCGTCAATATAGGGAGAAGATTTAGTCTTTCTACCTTTGATCTTAACGGGCTTTATATTTACCTTCCCTTTAGTTGCTTCGAGCTGTATGATTAAAAAATCAAACTAATTTTTTAAAACCTTATTATTAAAATTCGATAATTTATAAATTAGAATCAACTAGTTTATTTTTAATTATAATTATTATTTTTAATAATAAGAATTATTTAAAAATTAGTTTAATCCATTTTATTTAAAATTCTCGTATTTAATAAAATTTTAACTTTTGACAATTAAGAATAATCTCCTTATTTAATCATATTTTGGATTTTTTAATTTTGCTTAATATTTTTTATATGCCAATCCCTTTTGATGTACATATGATGCTTGCATTTTTTTTTTGTAGTTATTTGTAATATTTGATTAATTTAAATATATCTTTTATTGTTATTTTTTAACCATAAAAATATATAATTACTTACCCTTTATAAAAAATTGAAGTTTAAACTCAAATGACTTAAAAATTTGAAGTTTAAGCTCAAATGACTTACTAACTTAAACTCAAATATTAGTACGATCAGATCTTTTATATTAATTATAATATTTCTATCATATTTTATTAAATTATATTTACGCAATTTCACGTAAATATATAGATGAGATTAAAAAGAATAAGGTAACCATTGTGGTCTCACTTGGTAAAGTAATTACCGACTTCCAGAAGTTGGGGTCGGAGAGGACGAAGGGTGTCAAAACATGCCAATCAAATCTGTCTCCTGGATTTTTTTTTGACCATTGGAGATCGTATAAGCACGAGCAGAACCGTAGATCCCGTCAGATTCGTTGAATATCACAGAGAGTTCAAATTTGGTATTGCGTTCAGTACCAACTTGAACTTAAAAAATCAGATCAGACCTCATCTTATCTCTTTCACTCTGCATTATTTCAAAGACTGACAAGAAAATGGTGATTACTATTCCGCTTTACTTTCTGATTTGCTTGCTTTTGACCTAATAAGTTGCGTATTAGTATTACCATTACACAGAACAAGCACTTTTTGAAACGCAAGAGCGTCAGCACACGTTTGAACTCATACGTCATCCCTCACGTAATTCTTAAGGATAAGGTTGAATCCGTACTGATGGCAATGCACCTCGAACTCCCGTTTAATTTACTCGAACAGAATATCTGTTTCTAAAATTATGTGTCTGAGTTTAAACTTAGTCCAAAATTCCATCCGAATTTAAGGTTTAGATTCGAATTTAATTTTGAATAAGTTCGGTTAAATTTATTTTAAAAATAAAAATTTTGGGTTTTAGACTTAAATAAACTTAGTAGTTAAGAGATATATGTGATAAACGATGGATTAGTCTGTAATTAGTGCCCAAAACTTGATCAGCTTGGTCGAATCTATTAATTTTCGATTGAGCCACACCGAATTAGGTTGAGTTGGGCTTGTTAAATTTGTAATGGGCCTACGGGCCTGCACTAGAAAGAAAGTTAGACCATACATAAGCTTAAGTGAGATTTCATCTTAAAACTAATTGGTAATAAGTGGAGTAATCTATTAGACTTCTATGTTAGTCTTCTTTCTTTTCTTTTTTCGATGTGAGACAATCATATGTGAATGTTCTCAACTGGGTCATTGTTGCTACTCTTTATGTCATGAAAGAATAATAAACTTGTTTCAAGGATTGGTAAATTAATTGTGGTTCGATCGTAATTAATGAATAAAAATTTAAGTTGATTATATCAACATAAAATTAATAAATAGTAGAGATTAAATAAAATTAAAAAATAATATTATTGTTTGTCAAAAATTGAAATTTAATTAAAGAGTGAGACTGTTAATTGCAAATTAATAGGTTTATTTTGATGTGGTTAATTAATTAGTTAATTTTTAATAATAAAAACTATTAAAATAATTTTAAAAAATATTTTATTAAAATTTGAGTATAAATAAGTGTATTAAGGAGCACGTGAACCAAAGGTGGGATCATAGCAGAACTCAGTAGCACTACCCACTTGCAGAAGGTTATATTGTGCAGCGAAGAAATGGGTGAGCCAGCCACCGCCGTCGCCGCCATCCAGCGCCAAACTTCCGGCGACAACGCCCGACATACCACCTCTAGTTCCTTCTGCAACCACCCGTTGCCACGTGGGCAAGTCAGGAATAATATCTTGCTGGCTGCAATTGGTTGTTCTCCTTCACAGCGC
>JAOSBN010000177.1:37982951-37996599 GCA_027563595.1 Erythroxylum suave | reverse complement strand
TTGTCTGGAGAAGACCAAGCATCACTTAAACCTGAGAACGAATTTGAGAATTTACCCATATCAGGAATGGTACTTTCCTTATCAGTAAACAGTGTATCTCTCAGCTTCTAGCGAGCTCAGGACTCCTGTTGGCGTAGCCATTCGTGAGTTCAGGAAAGTTTAAAGAGATTCAGGAATGAATTCACAAGATGGAAATGCAAAGTTAGCGTATACAAAAAATTTCCAATATAGAACCTGTCAATCCACCATTGTTACAATGAAAAAGTAGCTGTACCATTCCTATGGCGGCGGAGATGATCAAAATTCATCCAATAATACTTAAAGAAAAGGAAAAGGACAGAAGGTGGTGAAGAAAAACATTTGTGGAAGTGAAATATTCTAATTCAAGTGGAAGAGAGACACTGTGTTTTCTAAATTTAGTATAATTTCAATATTCAAATCGCATAAATTTGACGAATTTGATGATCTTAGATATATACAATTTAAAGATTGATTAATGACATGAATTTATTGAAAATAACGTTAGGATTAAAACTATTGACTTGTGAATATGTTCATAGACTCGAGCCCGAATACGGCTAAGAGCTTAAAGGACACCTCCCTATTTTCTACAAGAATAAAATAAGCAATAAAAAAGGTAGCAACAAAAGAAGTTGACCTTTTTATAGAATAAAAAAGGGTAAAAAATAATAAATAAGAGTAGCCTAATTGATTTCTAACTCTTTACTTAAGCCTTTTTTTTAAGGAAGTTTTGAGATCGAGTTATCAAAAAAGGAAAAAGAGAAGTAATTTTCTCTGTTGATGATCCTCTAATCTTCTGGAAAAACTTCTTGATCAGATCAACTGTGGATGTCTCGCTTTCAACAGCAATGTAGAATTGAAACTACTAGAAAATCTGGGGCTGATGGAACCTCACTTGGTGAAATAGAAGTGATATATATTAATTTACATATTTATTATTCTTATTATTTAAATTTTTTTATTATATATATATATTAAAAAATTTGTTAACCTTAAACACTCAAAAGACGAGTTCAGATCTTCTGTGTAATTTTATGATGTCTTATTTTGTTCATTAAATTTCAGCCATTTATTTATGTGAGTCCCGCATAAAAAATGTGAGATTCGTATAAATAAATGACTGAAATTTATTGGACAGAACAAGACACTATAAAAATTGAACAGCGGATATTATCTTTCGAAAGACTTATCCGTTCAAACTCAAATGTCGGTTTACTGTGGGTCCTACTTTCCATATAAAAACATTAAGTTCTAGAAGTTTTTTGACCATTTGAGCTCACCTTATTAGCACATGTAATTCATTAGATTGGTTCAATGTTTGGTCTTTGTGGGCCTGCTTTGAACATAACTTTGAAATCAAATGACTTGGCAACCTAAACTCAAATTTGTGGGTCCTGTTTTGAATAATAGTTGCTAATTTTGTAATATTAAATAAAATTAAAGAATTTGTCTAAATTAAAAGTATTTAATTCATAAAACTGTTATAAAATTGATTGAAGATTATATAAAATTAAAGAATTTAAAATATTATTGAAAGAGATTTTTTATTAAATAATTTAAAGTTTAATTAAAAATATTTTTTAAATGAAATTAATTAATTATAGTCTACAGAAAATTATTAATTTACAAAATTTGACTTATTAATTAATAAATTAATCGATTTTTAATAATAAAAATTATTAAAATATGTATAACTGAAATATTAAACAATTTAAAATTTTTATGATTCATTTAAATTTTTTAATGACCAATGGAAACACGAAAAACTGGTTTTTGACCATTTGAGTTCATCAAATAAGCATGTGTAGATAGAGATGGCAATCTTAGCTCAGCCCAATCCATTTTTAGCTTGAATTGATTAAGTGACGGGCCAAATTTAGGTGCCACAATTTGACCCGTAGCTTACCCGTTACTTTCAAAACGAAACCAAATTAAACCAAACATATCCACATTCCCGTCTAAGCAGGGTATGGAGAGGGTAAGATGTACGCAGTCATGCCTGCATCTCCGAGAGAGATACAGATACTGTTTCCGTATAAACCCTATTACTTTCAAAACGACATCATTTTAAATTTTTTTGCTAAACTTGGGTTGGATTGCTGGCTGACCCATTTCACCTCGCCAAACAACCCAAATCTAACCGGACCTGACCCATTAACATTCTGCAGGTCCATCCGATTCTTTCAAAATTTGGTCTTTGTTTCCGTACCAACTTGCACTTAGAACGTCAGATCCCACTACTTACTCACCTTTTTCTTCGGATCTTGGTTTTTACAAAATAAAAGGCATCACGCCATCACCACGTTTCTTCAAAAGAAAGGAGAAAAGCAATCAGCACACACGTCAGAGCTCATATGTCATCTCTCTTATAATTCTAAAGGATAAGGTTAAATTTAGGATCAAATCTGCTCTCCAGCTATCAGGTTCCTACCCTCTGAAACAAAAGATTTAATGGGATTAAATTTATAGGGCTCGGCCGATTGAGAGCAGGCTGGCAACCAAAACTTTGTTAACCTGTAATACTCAAAAGACTTATCCGTTTAAACTCAATTGTCAGTTTATTGTGGGTCCTACTTTCCATATAAAAAAATTAAGTTCTAGAAGTTATTGAGCATTTGAGATCATCATATTAGCACATGTAATTCATGAGATTAGTTCAATGTTTGGTCTTTGTGTGCTGCTTTGAACCTAACAATTTGAACTCAAAAGACTTGGCAACTTAAACCTAAATCTGTGGGTCATGCTTTGAACAATACTTGGCTAATTCGATAAAATTAAACAATTTGTTTGAATTAAAAACATTTAATTCATATTAAACTGTTAAAATCAACTAAAGATTACATAAAATTAAAGAATTTGAAATATGATTGAAAGAGATTGTTTTAATTTATTAAATAATATAAAGTCTGATTAAAAATAGATTTTTAAATGAAATTAATTAATTTTAACTTACAAGAAATTATTAATTTACAAAAATTGACTTATTAATTAATAAATTGATCGATTTTTAACAACAAAAATATATCTTACTGAAAATTTAGATAATTGAAAATTTTTATGAATCGAATAAAATTTTTAATGACTAATGAAAACACGAAAAATACTTAAGAATCAGCTTCTGAAATATGATCATGTTCTTCATGCGTCTGGTATTAGATGTAGCTAGATTATTAAATACTCTTCTTTTGCTTTCTTTAATCTTCTTGTGTGTTGTTCTTCTTCTCGTTTGGTGAAGATCAAAAGCATCACTAAACCTGACAATGAATTTCAGAATTTACCATTTTCAGGAATGTGGTTTCCATATTAGTAAACTATGTAACTCTCAGCTGCTTATGTGTTCGGGACTCCTGGTGGCGTAGCCATTTATGAGTCTGTGAGAGTTTAAAGAAATTCAGGAATGAATTCACAAGATGGATATACATGCAAAGTGATTGAATGGAGAGATTTTCGAAGAACCTGTCAATCCACCATGATTACAAGAAAATGATAATTGTCAATTACAGCGGCAACTGTAGGGAGGCGTTGGAACTGTACAGCAGATAAGAATTCTGCGAATGTCGTACAGAGACATAAGATAGGAGTGTCAATGGATTTGACATTGCTTGTCTTTCCATAAGTTCCAGTGAATTTAGTCATGTATCCTTAATGGCGAATTTAATAAGAAAAATCCAAAAAAAACAAAGACTAAGAATTCTCGTGACATGATTGTAAGTAAAGGTGTGTTTATTTAGTGAGTATGAAAAAAAGGAGAATGGGTATGAAATGAAAGATTAAGTTTGGTAAGAAATTATGATTATAGAGTCCTTATTTGATTACATATTTTTTAGTAATGCCCAATTCCTCTCCAGGTCTAGAAGAGTAGGTATTGATTGTTTTAGAGGAATTGGTATTATTATTAATTAATTAACTACATTATAATTAAAAATAAAACTAATTAAAATATAATTATTTATTAATTAAAATATTGTAATTAATTAATTAATTACAATATAATTAATTAAAATATTATTAATAATTAATTCACTAAAATATAATTAATTGAAATATAATTAATTCATGAATTACAATATTTTAATTAATCAATATATTGGAATCGATTAATTACAATATAATTAATTCAAATATAATTAATTAATTAATTATAATAAAATTTTATTTTTTAATATTTCTTACAAACTAACCACTGTCAATTATAATGATAATCATTCCTTCCTCTCAACCAACCATCATAAATTTATAATTATAACAATAATATCCATTCTCATTGCTCACTATATTTATTATCATTCCTATTATCATTCTCTCGCGGGAACCAATCACCCTTAATTAAGACCCTTTGAAACTTCAGAATGATCGTTCAAAAGGGTATATCAAAAGTTCCACAAATCATTGATGATCGGTACTTTTTTCTTTATCGAATCGATGAAGAAAAGTGTATCAGTGCCAACGAATAAGTAAGCAGAAGATGATACCATGATGTTCACATGCATGAAGAAAAGTGTACCAGTGCCGATGAATAAGTAAGCAGAATACCTAATCTTTTTCTTCTTTCTATTATTTCATTCTGACTTATTTTTCCACATGTGCTTTCTTCTCTGTTGCAACGAATATGCTTTGGAATCTTATATCAGATGTTCCGTTTCCCTTCTCTACGAAGGGATCGGCAACTTGGTTTGGTTGACGTGTTGGTCAAGAAACAAAAATCTTAAATACGAAGAGATTAGCAATACCAAACATTATCATTTACGAATAGAGTTCCATTTTGGACCAGTACAAACCTAAATTTTTAAAAAGGTAAAATACGCAGTTTTTTAATTTAAAAAAATTAAAAAAACCTGTTCTTTAAAATTTTAGAAAATATTTTTTTGAATTTAAAAGATTTTAAAATGTTTCTTCTCTTCTATTTCGGTTAAAAATTGATTAATAATATCTTATCTTTGAAATCATATTGTTTGGTTTATTTTAATAACTTTTATTATTAAAAATTGATTGATTTAGTTGAATAAATTAATTAATTTTTATAACATAAAATAAACTTGTTGGTTTTCATTTAAGATTCTTATTTTTTAATTAAACTTCAACTTTTTCCATAGGTAAAAACAGTTTTCTTATTTAATCTTATTTTAAATTTTTTAATTTTGATCCATAATTAGGTATATCATATTTTAATAAAGAATAAACTTTTAAAATCCTAAACTTTTTCATATGATCTTTGCATTTTATTATTATTATTTATAGTATTTGATTAATTCACACACATTTTTTGTTATTATTTTTAAAAGAAGATTTTTAAAAATATATAAATTATAAATTTTGATATCATTTATAAAAACTTGAAGTTTGCTAACTCAAATGTATTTGTATTTGATATGGGCATAAAATCTTCTCTTTCTATAATCCTATGCTGACGAATCATAATCTTGTACCCATCTTGTTTCAGGTGATCTCATTCACATAAATATGTGGGACTAAAAAAATGTATAAATAGAATCACCTGAATTAGGGTTAGCATAGAGGACCTCGTTTCCATTGTAACTCTATTTCCGTCTAAAAATGATTTTGTTTTATGCATATTTGGACATAAAACGACATAGTTTTAGAGTTAAAACTATGAGAATAGAGAATCTGAAAACTTGGATTTGTGAGTGTTTAAAAAACACAACACAACGGTACCTAAATTCTCACTTAAGCAGAGTATGAGGAGGGTAAGATATACACAGTCATGTCGGCATCTCCTAAAAGATACAGAGATTATTTCCTTATAAATCTCTGACTGTCTTGGTGACTCGAACTTAAGATCTACTTAATCTTAAGTGAGAAATTATCCAACTAGGTTACTATTTCTTTTCTGGACTTGTGGGTGTTTCTTTGCATATAATGACTGTTAATTTCTAGAAGTTAAGTTGGTTAACACGTCAACCCAATGTCAAACCTTCTGGTTTTCTTGGACCATTTGAGCTCATCATATAAGCACGAGTAGATCCATCAGATCCGTTCAAATTTTGGTTTTGTGGTTCGTACCAACTTGCACTTAAAAAGTAAAAAAAATCAGAGCACGCCATCTGATATGATTCTAAGGGACAAGGGGTAGGGATCAATTCGTGGAACTTAAAATAATAACTACATATATTATATAAAAATTAAAAAAAGTTATTTTAATTAAATAAATTTATTTTTATCTCTTAAGTAATATTTAAGAACTATAAAATTATTTTATTTTACTAAAATAAATAATTTTAAGACTTACTTCTATAATTAATATTTATTTTAATATATTTTAATTATTAAATCAATTTTATTTGAGATTTATATATTTTAAATTTAATTATATTTATTAATAATTATTAATAATTTAATTACAAAAATAAAAATTTTAAGTAAAAGTTAAACTATTCATAATAATTACTTTAACTAATTAAATATAACGTATTAAATTAACTTATTCAAAAAATAACAATTAATATATTAAATAATTAAATAATATATATTTAATTAATAATAAATCGGATTATAAAAAATAAACAGGAAACAAAAATCATTTTTATAATTTTCATAATTTTTGAAAACTAGCAGAAATCAAAATGAAAATTAGAAACCAATAATTCAAACAAATATTTTTTTACTAAATTTAAAAACAAAGACAGGAAACCAAAAGCAAAAACAATAACAAACAATTCTTAAATTTGTTTTAAAAATTTAAAATATCTTGGTTTTATATAAAAATTATGAATTTAAGGATCTAACCAAATTGAGCAGTTAGAGCTTGACTCAAAATCTAAAATTTAGAAAAAAAATTTGAACGCAACCTAAAAATTGATTAATTTTAAGTCAAGACGCATTATAAGTTAAATCGGTAAGATAAGAGATTTAAGGTTTATAATCGGTATTAAACTGTTATAAAACTAGTTAAAGGTTAAATAAAATTAAAGAATTTAAAATATGATTGAAAGCGATTATCTTTACAACTTTAATTAAAAAAGATTGTTAAATAAAATTAATTGATTTATTTTAATTTATAAGAATTTATTAATTTATCAAATTGATCGATTAATTAATAAATTGATTATTTTTTTTAAAAATAGTTATTAAAGTAAATTGAACCACAAAATTAAAAGTCAAATTGAAAAGGTGAACAATTTTATATTTTTACGGTTGAATGAATTTTTGAATAATTGATCTTTAATTATTGTTGATTTATGTGAAAGATAGATCGTTTTTTATTTTTAATTAATTACTTAAACTTATTTTTAAATTATTTAAAGTGTTTTATTTAGTGAAATAGAAGTAGCATATATTAATTTAACATCATTTTACTTTTTAATTAAAAATAGTAATAAAAAAAATTATTACTATTTCTTTTTAATATATTTCATCCAATTTCTTTTTTCCGATAAATCTTCTATCGTCCACGTATTTGATTGGGTTACATGATAGGAAAAACGTAGTCGTAACAGGTGATCCCACCTTTTCCACATTTGCTTTCTCTGTTGTAGTGGGTATGGTTTGGAATCTTGTGCCAAGTACTCTGTTTGCCTTCTCTACGAAGGGATCAGAGCGCAAGCTAATCAACATGCACTGTAGGGCTCAAGAAGACGAAATGTCCTTGCCTTATAAATAAGTGTACTGGGCGAGAGGTGGGATCATATCAGAAGCAACTACCACTTGGGGAAAGGTTGTATTGTGTGGTGACTAGTAAAGAAATGGGTGAGCCCAACGCCAACAACGTCCGAACAGCCACCTCTGTTTCCTCCTGCAACCACCCCTTGCCGCGTGGGAAACTCAAGAATAGCATGTTGCGGGCTGGATTTAGTTGTTCTCCTTCAAAGAGACAAAATGGTTGATGATCCACATGGAAGTTCGTGGTTGATGTTCACTTCTTTTCGAAGTAGTGATCGGCCTGTTACTCTTTTCTTCTTTTTATGGGAGTAGTAGATCAACACACCAGGTGCGTCTGTGTGCGCGTGTGTGATCTTTGTAATTAAGAATCAGCTTCTTACTTTTCAGTGATATTGTGAGATAAGATCATGTTCTCAGAATTAGGAGTAAGACTATGTGATACTAATTCTCTCCAGATCTGAGATTTTTAGGGGATTATTGTTGTAGGAGAAAGACTGTGTGATACTGATTCTGTCCAGATCTGAGATTTTTAATGGATTATTGTTTTTGTTGTTGTTGCGATCATGTTCTTCACGCTTCTGGTATTAGTTGTTGTTATTATATCTACTGATGTAGATTATTAAATACGCTTCTTTTGCTTTCTTCAATCTTTAATCCTCTTCAGTGTCGTTCTTCTTGCATCAATAAACCTAAGAATGAATTTGAGAATTTACCCATATCAGGAACGGTAGTTTCCTTATCAGTAAACAGAGTATCTCTCAGCTGTTGGTGTGTTTCAGGACTCCTGGTGGGGTAGCCATTCATGAGTTTGTGAAAGTTTAGAGAGATTCAGGAATGAATTCACAAGATGGACATGCAAAGTTATTGTATAGAAAAATTTTCCAAGAACCTGCAATCCACCATGGTTACAATGAACATGATAATTGTCAATTGCAGCATCAACTATAAGGACACGAGAAGTTTGGAGCTATACAGAAGATAATCTTCACTCTTGTTCAATCATCATAACCAAAACTTGCATTTGGACAGCATTTGCAATTTTCCACATTTGCAAATATGTTACAATCTAACTATCAATGATCTAGAGCAAAGAGTTACAGAAACCACACTAAAAGAAAATTTTATGCTTGAATTGAAAACAAGAATCAAGATGAACTCAGTCATCTATCCTTAATGCTCAACTGAGTAAGAAAAATTAAACAAAAAAAAAGTGATTTCGTATGACATGATTGCAAGTAATTAAGACCCTTTGAAACTTCACATTAATAGTTCAAAAGGGTATATCAAAATTTCCAGAAATCTCTGATGATGAGTAGTTTTTTCTTTATCAAATCAATGAAGAAAAGTGTATCAGTGCCAATGAATAAGTAAGCAGAAGATGATATCATGATGTTCACATGTATATTGAGAGCCTGTTATTTTACATTTGTGCAGAATACAACTATCTGATATAGGATAAAACAAAGAATAAGTATATATGTAGGTAAGGTTACATGGAAGATATCTTGTATATATCTATATATGATATATTCAAAAATATTTGTGTAGAATCGCTGGAAGAACCCAAAAAGAATAATTAAGAACATGCAATATCTAATCTTTTTCTTCTTTTTCCTTTTTCTGGCAGGTTGTTGTTCCTTTTTTCTTACCAGTGCCTGACGGAATCAATTTGGTCTTGTTGCTGCAATTGTTTCTGAATGGTAGTACTAGGGGAAAAATTTAAAGAAAAAGTTGGATCAGTGGCAACAAAAGATGGCTGAGACATGAGACTGGTAGAAGAATATACAGTACTGTAGGGTGATATATTTTGTTCATGTTCTTGTTGTTGTTGCTGGTGATGATGATGATGATGGTTTTGTTGTTGAAGCCTTTGTTCTGTTCTTTGTTGCTTGGGGATGTTCAGCTTCTCTCCTTCAATCTCTTTGTACTTGCTGAGATAGAGTTTAAGAGGAGCAACGTAATCTTCAAAACCAAGAGTTGTAATGGCCCAGATAATGTCATCTCCATTGATGGTCTTCCTCTTCTCTCTTTGACATTTATCAGATGCCTCTCCGGTGACGAAGCTGATGAATTCCGACACACATTCTTGGACTGTCTCTTTTGCATCTTTTGAGATCTTCCCATTTCCTGGGATCACCTTCTTCATTATTCTGCCAACGTTGGCTATAGGAAGAAAACGATCTTGTTCTTTGTTATTGTTGTTGGTGCTGTTACTGCTCTTTAAGCATGGACTTTCAGGGCTACCTCCATTTGGCACACTTCCATGGCTCTCATTCTCCATCTCAAGTTTCTATCTTTTGAATCTAACTTACAACACCCTTTGTTTGGATTTATGTTGTTAATGTTAAGATTGCCGAGTTTATCTGTTTTTTGGGGTTTTGATTAATGTTTTATAAGGTTATTTTATGGACTGAAATGAAGGGAAAGAAGAGCATGAAAGTAGGCAAGTGAAGAGGAGAGGACAACAAGACCATACTGATAATAGGTTGTTTAGAGTTCCAAGCGACTCGCTCTATGTGAGAAGGGTACGATAATTTAACAAACTTCTTCCTGTCATCTTGGACGCGGTTGATGATTCTGTGCCATGTCTTGACTGCATTTTGACCTCTCTATATAACTACTTCCATGCATAATAGTAACTATAACTATGTTGCTACCCCATCTGTATCTGTGTTCATATGGCCGTCTTCAGCTTCAGACTCACTGTCATCCCCAAAATTGTCATCATCATTGTGATCACCATCTCCTCCGCCTTCCTCTCTTTCATCATGATCATCTTTTAATGAGATAGCGACTCAATAACATGTGTTTTGACAGAAGAACTGACGAAAGCTCTTGGTAGACCGTTTACGTGCTTCAAAATCATATATCCCTCCAAAGTTTCATCCTTTAAATAGTTCTTAAACCTTTTTCAATTTAACTATTTGATTTTTTCTTAATTTACAAATTTGATTCAATATTTTTCAGTATTTCACACCGTTATGTTTCATGATATTGGTAGACATGATTCAATTGACATATATCAAGTGTTAATGTATTGACCGTAAATTTGAAAACGTTTCTAAACTTTGCTTTTTAGTTGGAAGTCAATATTAACAACAATTTGAAACATTTCCTTGAGATCATAAGAAACAACCTGCAATTCTGCAGAATATCACCAGATTATCATAATGCTAACTCACATTCAATCAGCCATGTCAATCCTTTCATAGAACTTTCCAAGTACTAAACATTACCAGCAAATTTCTACCTAGCAACAGAACATCTAGAAATTCTATATAAAGCGTCAAGGAAAGGAGCCAAAAGTTCTGAATAAGCAAAAACATGAAATGTATTACAATGCCATGAACAAAGAACACAAGATTATGTTTATGATACGTAAAGCTTCTCCAGCATCAGGATTCTGGCATTTTATACCCAAAACAGAACCTGCACGATTACTGCTGCATCTTGCAAGGTGGGGAACATTGAGAGAAGGTGCTGGTTTCAAAAAAAAAGCACAAGCTTTCTTCCTTAAGAATAGAACCAAACATGTTCGGAGAAACGTGATACATTGAGTCACGATCTCCACAGCCACAACTTCAGACTCCATAGCCGCAACTTCAGGTCCAGCTACGTTTCTTTCATGCAAGACATATAAATAGAGACTCAACTCTCTGTTCCGTCATCATACTTAAACACAAGCTTCACTTTCATTTTTCAGCTCATCAAGCTCCGATCATGGGGATGAGGTGGGTCCAGCAGCTGCTGTTGCTCCGTCAGGATGTCGTTCTCAGGTGGAGAAAAAGAACGGTGATCGGAAGTTTATTATGTATTTTGTCGTAAACGATGAGTTTTATAATACATTTTAGCTAAAATAATAAACCAAACTCGAGTAAATTGAATCTTAGGTCGAATTTAGAGTAAATGATTATTTTAACCCAATTTAAATATTTCAAATTAATTTGAATAAAATGATGTTATTTTAATAGAATTTTATGAAATGATGTAGATGTTGTTAGTAAGTAATACAAGGCTATTTTATTAAGTTACGCTAAAATAAAATAGTTTTTGTTAACAAACTTTAGACAAAGAAAATATTAAATTGAGCCTGAATTATAAGAATTTAAATTCAAATAAATGAAAATTATTTGATTTAAAAATTTGATTAATTTACGAAACCGACCGAATAATTAATAAATTGGTCGATTTTTAACAATAGAGATTATTAAAGTAGATCGAACCAGAAAATAAAGAATCGAACTGAAAAGTAAGTCAATTCCAAAATTTTGAGATTAAATTGACCAAATCGATTATATTTGTAATCATTGCAAAAAAGGCTTAAGTTTGAATTTAAATCGACCTAAACTTTTTAAAAATGAACCTCATAAAATAAAATTTAAATTAACTAAATTCGTTAATTTTGAATCGATTTAAAAATATTCAAACTAGATAAGGGTGGTAATGAATCGTCTGCCTGAGGCCTAATTGGACTTGAGGCAGCCTAGCAGCCCAATCTAGCCTAGGCAACCCAAAGCCCAACTATGCTTAGTCCAACCAAAATCTTTTTTGCAAAAATAACACCAATTTTCTTATAGGTATTAGGTCTCGATTAGGCTGAGCCTAAGCAGCCTGAACCCTAACCTGACCCTAAGCCAAACTTGAGGCCTGGTGCCAATTTACTTTGGACTAAGTTGAGATGGTTGGGCTCAAGCTTGATTGTCAACTCTAAGATTGGATGTGACTCGATCAAGAACTGCTCAAGAAGGTCAGTCTAAATCTTTACTTTGAATGGGTTTGAACTGGTGGCTGAGACCCTTCTGCAAAGTAGAGTGCAGACCACCTTTTTTTTATAAAGGAAATAAAAACAATCTAAACATCACTATCTTAGTACCGAGCATTATAAAATTCCTTGCATGTCTCGGTGGATAAATTTTATATCAAAAGCTCTCGAAGGATATGCAGGCCTGATCTTAATAAGAATACTAACGAAGATAGGACTGATCTTAATAACAATGCTAACGAAAATAGGCTATCAGCACATTGGTTCTTTTTGCGATAGATACGTTGAAATGTTACCTCTCAATGTATTAAATACTTGCAACTAAAATGTTTTCCACCTAGGGGATTAACATGTTAATAGTCTCTAAAGACCACCCTTGTTAACACTAGGAGAGTTTCTACTGCGCCCTAAGGGCATAACTCAATTGGCAAAGGCTTGGATAGTGTGGTGCTTGCCATGCTGACGACCTGCAAGGTGAGGGTTTGAATCTTGAGGGAAACCTTTAAAATTTGGATCCCTTGTATGATAAGATTAGTGGATAATCTCAAATCTCTAGTGAGTTGAGACACATCCTACGATTTACATCCTCCACCAATCTTAAGGGCACATGAGCGGGGCTCTTAATATTGGAGTTCAACATTTTTTAGAGAGTTTCTACTATTTTCTTCGTTAGGCCCAAAAATCTGTTTGGTTCCCGAGAAAATTCTAAAATTTTCGTTTACGACTTTCCTCAGTTTTCCAAATTAACCGGGACCTCTTCGGTTTATTCACCAGCAACTAATTCTTCTTCTCTTTTGTTAAATGGTTTTTTGTTTTCTAGTTTATCTTACTTTTCTCTTCATCTCTTTCAATATCCCCTCATTTTCTCGTTAGCTAAATGGGAGGAATCGACAGTCATTTTCTAGCTTGCTTTTTGATTTTCTTGTTAATTGTGTATGCAAATGCATAAAAATCCTTTTCATGAGACCAAGTATGTGACTTCGAGATTATGGATTCTATTGAATCGAAGCAGAGAATGGTTTTTGAAAATTTTGAACCAATCTTTGGCGAGCCAAAAGCCGAGGGGGCCAAGAACTCGGATGATTCAACTTCTTTTCCATTGCGGCGATTCTTGATGCATGTGTTTGCTCAGGATTACGACAGTCTCAAAGTTCATGTCATTGATTTCTATTCCAGCACCTTCGAGGCCGTCAAATCGGTGGACCAACTCGAGGACATGGTCAGTTCAAAGCTTTTCTTCACAATCCA
>JAOSBN010000177.1:37951621-37982851 GCA_027563595.1 Erythroxylum suave | reverse complement strand
CAAGGTGCAGAAAAGGAGGCATTGCATTTAGCTTCCTGAAGTGTGAATTACTGGAGTGTGTATCAGCTTCCAAAGGTCGAAGCATCAACTCCGAATTCAGAAATCAGTTGCTGCAAGAAGTGAAGGAGGTCAGAAAGTCTACTTCTGACAGCTTTAACTTTTTTTTTTTTAATTACTTTGTTGCTATCTCTACTCCTTTGGGAGCTTTTCTCCTAAATTTTCTTGAAAAATCTTCCCTTTTTTTAAAAAAATTCTTTGGGCAAATTCTAATTCATACCATTTATTCAACAAACAGTGCCATGAATAAAGTAGCTTATGAACTAATGCTTAGGCTTTGATTAGATGAGTTTGAAGGTAGTGATTAGAATCAATCCTTAGCCAAGCTTTTGAACTTTTAATTAGAGTCGGCCCTAAATTAATCATTCTCTTCAGGTTGCTTAGTTATGTTGTAGTCCTTTGTGATTCTAGATAATGGGCAATGATAGGTAGCTTTCTATGTGCTGAAGCAATGACCACTGTGAATTCACTTTGTATAGAGGGACAGCGCTGGAATTGGAGGTTCATGGTCTGAGTTTGTTGATACATCATAGCTTCCATTAGTTCTGAAGATGTAAAGCTTGTCCTTGATGGATGCTCAAATCTAGACGGTAACTTATTTTCCCCATCCCAGAAGCAAAATCGAGAACACTGGTATATCTGTTCAATTTTGTTGGTGATGTTTATTTGGTGTTTAGGCTATGTTATGCCATTCCCACTGGGTAGGATGTAGAGTATTTGAATTCTTTTTTTGGGGACTCGATCCTCTGTCCTAGCAAGCCTGGTCCAACTCTGACCTAGTCCATCCTAACCATCCATTTACATGATATAAGATGAACTGAGATAGAATTGGGTCAGGATTGCTGGGACAGAGGATTTGAGGGGCTTTTTCTGTTGGAATTCCTTGCTATGAAAGTAACTGGTACTGGGTGGGAGATGGGGGATGGGGAATGGGGGATGGGGAAAAGGGAAGTTGCTCAAGTTAATATATGCTTTGTTATTACATAATATTTTATCTAATGTGTGTCTAAATATGATTGCTTCTTCGCATGATATCAGGGATTGGGGAAAAGGCAAGTTGCTGAGGTTAGTATATGCTTTGTTATGACATCATATTTCAAATAATGTGTGTTTAAATATGATTGCTTCTTCGCATGATATCATAAACCTATTGTGTATGTTATAGTTTCACACTTCTGAAATTTTTGCATCCTTGATAGCTACCATTCAACTAAATATCTGCAATATCTGCTTCACATACAAAGGACAGAAATATAGTTGAACGGCTAACTGAAAAGAGTTTTTATCTTAGTTGGAGTAAGTTAAGATGTTATATTTAGAACTTGTAAAGAATAACTGGGTGGTGATTGGAATCAATTTCATTGTAAAAGTTCATAGTTTTACATTGCTTTTTTTGAATTATTTATTGATTAAGAGCATTGAGGACTAAACTCATTTGATACGTTCCTTAAATCCCATGTTTCAGGTGCTGCACATGCCAAATTAGTTGCACAGAAATCCAAAGGAATGCCGGCAATTACAATCTCTTTCACAAGACTAGCAGGGCCAATTGCTAGTGGTGCTATGGCAGCTATGTCTTTTGGGTTGTACAACACATTGAAAGGAATGCAAAAATTGGTATCACAAGGTCATTCTTAGCGTACTAAATTGCAGTTGCTTTCTTCTCCACATACAAGTACTATGTAACCAGGTTTATAAGTTAAAAATATTTCAATTAAAATAGCTCTTTTTTTCTACAAAAAAATAAAAGAACAATTATGTTCAGCTTTGAATTTGTTTAAAAATTATATGTAAGAAACATTAAAATTCTAATTTAAGAATAATAATTATATTTTGATGATTTTTAATTAAAAAAGTAATTTTACTTTTAATTAATAAATAATCTTGTCCCTTCTCTTCTTTGCCATGACCTAAAGAGACGCAATAATAACACTTAGCAGTGTATCATATATGTTGCAAAGTACTCCAAAACATGTAAACCTCGGCAAATTTCTTTGAAAATGAGAATCCTTTCTTCTGTTTCTTATCTAAAGGTACAAAATATGTGTTAAATGAACCAGGTAAGGACTGGAATCTCGACCTTAGCATGCCCAGAGTCCATGTCTGTGAGAAGAACGTAAATTTACATTTCATTATCTTAAAATCTAAACCAAAGATGACAGTGGAAACAAAATTTCCTACAACGACTTTTTTCCACTACTAATACCAGGGAGAATATCGTACAATCAATAGCATGGCACTTGACAAAATAGAGAAGTTGCAACTCAGTGATATTTAGAAGATGAGCAGAGTAGCACTCAAAACCATCCATATGGTTCAAGACGCTTTAGTTGTTATCCGTAGCATCTTTTAAGATCATGATTGACTTTCTGCTTCTCACAGTTAACTGAAACTCCAAGAAGACTTTGATACGTTTGGAAAGAAATGTTCTGACATGATGACTTGGAACTGAACCTTACATCCATGGAGCTTTTCACAAAGTTTCAACTTCCTTTTTTAACTGGATTGGATATTCTAATGCCCAAATTTCACGCATGCACAACGGCTCCCAATTATGAGTGCTGAGAAAGAGCGTTTGATGTTCGAAGAAAGATAAAATGATCCACATTACTAACAAATCACATACTAATCTAAAACAAGAAACAAAAAATAAGAGATGCTATGAGAGCAACTGTAAATTACCTTTCCTATGCGATCAATGGCCCCAATAAAACCATCATATAGGGTTGAAAAGATAGCATACCATATTTGAGTATCCATGAAATAGACCTAAATCGATGTTCCAGATATGTTATAGCTAATCTTGGAAGTATGAAAAAGGCTTCCTATGTGAGTAGTTTGATCAAAACGATTTGTAGTGATTGGAACACGGAAATATAGTGGAAAACACACCAAGGTGACTGGTGCCCATAGTGAGAATTGCTCCATAATTGTGTTCAGCTGCATTCAGAATTTACCTGTTAACATAAGTTGGAAACTAGTTGACAAGCACGAAAGGAAGTAAGATCAACCAAGTACCTGTTGAAAAAACACTCATGCCACTTATAGTTTACATGCTTTATGGCCATAATATCCTTAGTTGGTTTCACCAGAGATTTTATCTGAAAACAGAGGAATCAGAAAGGATAAAGATGTAGTTGACGATATTTATGGACCATAAGTGAAAACATTTCTTAAATTTCAGATGGTAGTCAAGAATGGAAAAGCTTTGTACACATCAAAATAAGATATCGTGAGAAATGTTGAAAATCCCTTCTGCAATCTAAAGATTGGAGAGAACTAGTCAGTTGTTTTAGCAAAAATTGCAGCATAGAACTTAATCAACGAGACCAAAATAAAAAAAAAAGATAGTTACCCATGTTGGCTCTAGGCCTTTAATGTCCTAAAATATTCTGGCATTTTTAAAGTAATGGTACGAGTAAAGGGAGAAGAATGACGGTGTCAATTTATTTAACTGAAGGTTTTAATTGATCATAGAAGATTTCTAGAAAGGAAAGCAAAGGACAACAGAAGGGAAGAAAAACAGAGAACTAGAGAAGTCTACGAACAGAGAGTCCTAATAGAATCTGATCTGCCCTCCTATACTTGTGACCACCATAAAAGGAATTTGAGGATAAACTAGTCTTGAGTTTTCAATCCACCTCCTTGGAAAGATAAACAAAGCAGCTGCCAATGTATTAAGAATGAGATATACCACCATAGCTACGAGGTATTTAGGAGGGCATAATATCCATGAGCAGAACAGAAGCTCTGAAGTGCGACAATTGTGTGCACTGCATACCATGGAGAAAACATACCTTCTAAATTACACGATAAATAGGTGTTACAACCTTCCTCAGAAAGGCCTCATCATCTCCACCATAGGAGGGCTTAATATTTTCACCAGTAACAATGTTGACATTAAATTATACTTACTAATTTAATATATTTTCTTTATATAAGATTGATTCCCTGATCTCACAACTTACTTCTGATAACTCTCGCAAAGATTAAGCAAATTCTTCACTCGGTCTGTTTCAATAAAAAATGGAAATATCTTCAACTAACCAGCTTGAGACTTGAAAACCCAGACTCTGCTTACAGTTACTCGATCAAGGAATTCATCCATAAGAAATCAAGGAATAAGCCATAAACTTAAAAAGATTATCATTTGGAGATGGGGGCACATTTGCTTATCAAACTGGCGCAAAGTAGCATTCATTTATTCATTCATCCATTTATCACTTCTGAATTTGTAAAAGTCCCAATTATAATGTCAACACAACATCACAAACTTCATTTATGACAGACAGACATACACAATCATAAGATTAACAGCAATTCATAACTACCACTACCGCTATTGTCCAACTTTTGAGAAAAGGGTAAATGGCAAGTATTGAGGAGACAAAAGAAAATGCAATAAAGAACTTACAATGGTGGCAGTGCGTCTGTTGGAAGCCATGAGAGAACTCTTCCCAGTTTGTTCACAGGCAAATAAAGTAGTGGGAGACACACCAGGGTGACTGATGACTGGTGCCCAGAGTGAGACAATAGCTCCTAATCAAACAAACCTGGACAAAGTAGCTAAAAGTTATATCAAATAAAATGCTACCTTTATCCCAAAAAAACAAACTCTACTTTTATATATCAATTTATTAGAAGACAAAAAGAATAAAAGAATAATTGTGTTTAGTTATGAATTAGTTTAACAATTATATGTGGAAAATATTAAAATTCTAATCTAAGAATAGTATGCACCTATTTTAATCATAATATATTTTGATGATTTTTAATTAAAAATAATTTTATTTTAAATTTAAAAAGTAATCTTGCCGTGAATATTGATAATATAGATTAGTTAACATAATATTGAAAAAATCAAAAATACAAATTTTGTATTAATATATTTGATTTCATAATTACTAAAAGAGCATAATTTATAGATTAAACGAAATAGTTAATATATTAAAAAATAGAATTAATTGAGAGGAGTAAACAAAGAATTAGAAAGTACCTTGTCTAATCGTGAGGAAAGGTATGTGAGAAAGTTTGTCTTTGTGGACTTCTTGTTGAAGAACATCACAGACCCTTATATCCAATTCTTGAAGTCTGGTGGTGATGGGCGGCGACAGTAAATGGTATGGCAATGCCTTTAACTTTGGGCATTTCCTAACTTTAAGCACCTGAATAGATGGCATAACTATAATTGTCTTATTATTAATTCTCTCCATCAGCCACTCATCAATATCATTCCACTCTTCCCATTCTTGAAACCAATCAAAATAAAGTTTTTTCAATTTTGGAAATGATAGGAAGGATGTTGATGCATGTTTTTCTTTTTCTATTCCCATAAATTCAATACCCACTCTTTTCACTCGCATATCGAATAGTTGTAGCTCTTCAAGGCACGACAACTTCCCCAATGGAGGCAATTCTTCACAATTTCTAGAGTTATAAATCGCAAGCTTCCTGAGTAGATTTAGCTTCATCATCCAACTTGGGAACAACGTCTTGCCTTTATACTCACTTATGCTTAATATTTCCAAATCCGAAGGTGGCTCTAAAGCTTCAAGTAACTCTTCCTCATCTTCTAGCACATGATCTCTATCAAAACTCAACCACAAATCGGTGACATTTTTTTTGTTCATAAGTTGTGCTTTTCTGGCCTCTTCTAGGTTTCTCACATTTCCCAACCCTCTTATCTTCAAACTTCCTCTAAGATTGTCCAACTTCTCCATTTCAACAATCGAAGATGATTCACCCTCATTCACGCTTACAATGAACACAGTCAACTCTTTGAGATGCCATAAATTTCCTATTCCTTTGGGAAGATATTTAATCTCATCACAAGACTCAATATCCAAATACATCAAGTTGACTAGTTTCCCAATCCCTTGAGGCAATTCTACCAGATTCTCACACTGATTAAGAATTAATGTCTGCAAATTGTAACACTCACACAAAGCCTCTGGTAACTTCTCTAGATTTGTATTCATTGACAAGTCAAGCCACCTGAGATGAAGTAATCTATTTATTGAAGATGGAACTTCTTTAATGTCACAATCCCTAAGGTCTAAAGTCCTTAGACATGTCAAATGATCAAATATACTCTCAAGTTTAACAAGAGTCAGTGATGATTCATGAATGATCAAACTGCGTAATTTGTTGAGATCATAGATAGACATAGGGAATGAAGCATCATTTTCGATCGTCAAAGTCAAATGACGAACATTTGCATCTGCATGTAAAGAGTTTCCATTCAACTCTGTATCTTTTAGGACTTCTATCATCAAGCACTCATTTTTTGTAAATGTTTGGGCTAGATCACTTACCATGTCATGCAATACATAACAATCTTCATCATAGGATGAAATTTGGAGCAAAGAACGTGCAATCAAATTATCAAAATAAATCTCACCAACCATTTCTAAATCTTCATCTTTTTCTTTTCCCTTTAAATAACCTTGAGCCATCCACATCCCAATCAATCTTCTTTTTTCAATATTAAAATCTTTGGGAAAGACAGCACAATATGAAAAGCATTGCTTTAATGGTAATGGCAAATCATAATAACTAAGTTTCAAAGGACCCAAGATATCTTCACCTTCCCATTCCTTTTTTTCCAAGACTCTCAACCATTCTTTTTTAGATTTCTTAAAGCGCAAAAGTCCCCCGACAGTGGTAGCAACAAGAGGTAAACCCTTGCACTTATCAGCAATTCTCCCACCAATGCTCTCCAAGTTTTGTCGATCACCTTGAACATGTGCAATTTGACTAATTATTGACCAACATTGCTCACAAGTCAAAAGTCCAACTCTATGTATACCCTCATCAGTGCAACCCATGGCTAATGCAACTTGTTCTTTACGTGTCGTTATCAAAATTGTACTTCCTACTAAACCACACGTGAGAGATTGTTTTAATTCTTTCCATTTAGTGGGATTCTCATTCCAAACATCATCAAGAACAAGCAAATATCTCTTTTCACAGAGAATCACACGAATCTTTGCTAACACGTTTTCTAATTCATTCAAATCATGTATAAAGGAACCATCAATAGATTCGAGAATTGCTTTAGCAATACGAATTTCATCAAAAGGTTCTGAAACGCACACGCAAACCTTCTTATCAAACTGAGTTTGGATCTCGCTATCATTATAAACTAATTGCGCTAATGTGGTTTTCCCAATGCCCCCCACCCCTACGAGGGAGATGATATGGAGCTTGGATTTGGCATTAAGAATCATGCTTTTGACCTTATTTTTTTCTTCATCTCTACCCTTTACTTCTTGTGTATCGATGAAAGATGTGGTCACATGCCTCTCAATATGTTTATCAGTTTTTTGGGATGAAGCAAATTGGTACCTATCTTTTTCATCTGCAATGCCATCTAGTCTCTGTTGAATCCCTCTGATTTTTCCAGCAACTACGTCACGAAGACAAACCTCACGCATAGGAAAGCAGATGGAGCAAAAGATAGAGAGTACCTTGTCCAACAGAGGAATGGGATCGGAAGAGTGGGGTTGATGTTGGGGTTGTGATGTCTTAATCCAGGTCTTCCACTCATCTAGCACATCGTCCATGTCATAAGAAACAGCTTTGAGATTGGACAACCAGTTCTTGACAGAAGCCTCCGTCAGTTGTCGTTCCTCTGCTTCATCTAGTACGGACTGAATGGAATCGAAATTGTTCACGAGTTTCTTAACGTCATCTTTAAGTCCAGACACCAACTTCACCTCTTCTTTTATGGAACTAAAGAACATGGACGTTAGGTCCTTCAAAATAGCAGAAATAATAGCATCAACCATTTTCAGGGATCAAAGGGTAAGCAAAAGCGTTATAAAAACTCCGAAGAAGAATAATAGTTGCAGAGAGCCAGAAATGAAATTCTTTATTTATAGACTATTTGAAAACAGCTTGAGAAGAAGTTTCATTACCCTGGAGTAACTTATCTTTTTTTTATTCTCATAAAAAATAAAAATAAATAAAATATAGACTTTTGTTATTTTTTAAAGTTAAGAATAGATTTTATGTTTTTTATAAAGATAAAAATAAACTCTATTTTATTATTTTAAAAAATGAGCCCTAAACGAGTCTGCTCTCACCGGGGCCGGCCTCGAAGGAAGGAAGGAAGGAAGGGACTCGGTGCCAGACAGCTTTATTGAGAAGTCAACATCGGCGTGCCAATCAAGCAGGCTGCAGGAAAAAAACTTACCCCACTACAATTATAATATGAACTCATTGAAGACCGAGATTGTTGTTACCAAAAGTTTATGACGGTCACGGCCAATTTTTACTGGTTGTAATTGAGACTCTTCTGAGATTTCGACGGTGTCTTGAATCACACGAGAATTAACAATGCTTTGGATTTGATAAACTGGCTTCTGGAGAAGTTCTTGCACTAAATGTCCAAAAGCTTCCACGGAGCGTCATCTGAAGTTAACCAATGTCCATAACAATTCTTCGTAACATAATCAAGCTCCATGGACCGGCAAGGGGGTGTTGTCGAGATAACCCATTTAGGGCCAAGAAGCTGCAGAGCCCACTCTAATTCCTCTCTAGAAGAATGTATAGAATAGCAGGCATGCCAAATACCAGACTGATCCGTCAAAGCTTCATTGAATCTCAACCTCTTCCGGGTTTGAGCATCTAAATATTCTTCCCCACACCACATGCATACCAATGTGCTGAAGGCAGGATAATGAGAGGCTCAGGCAGTAAATTAGCACTAAGCGTCAGCGAGTTTTTCTGCTGCTCATTCATACAACTTGGGAAATCCATCAAATATATGAAAACGGGAAGATGGATCTTGAGTGAGGATTTCAGGAACTGTAAGTGTCAAAGATAGGAAACATTCGGCATTTGCAGCCTCTTCCTCCTGCAAAACAGTAACACAACACATGAATCCTACAGCTCAATTCATCATCCATCAAATCAATGGTTGTGGAAGAATAGTTGCTTACAACTAGAGCATTGAACTCTTGTCTCCTCATCTGTGGCACTTATTATAGCAGGGTCCTCCAAAAGATCCTGCTTTTAGATTTAAAATACGGTTGCTCCAATCTCACTTCAACTATAAATCATTCAATCTCTCAATTTTATTAAAATTTATGCAACAACACTTAAAAACTAACTCAAAACAAACTAATTCACAACAGAAACTGCAGACTAAATAAGCAGAAAACAAATGAAGACAACAAATAGGTTCTTTGATGAAAGCGTGTATTTACATCATCAATTATGTGCAATTCCCTGATAAAACCTACAAATCTTTTCCCACCCACAGCAAATGCACACAACAGAAATACAGAAAAATGGCAACTCAAGAATAGCAGAAATAGTCTCTGTATTGATTGATCACTAAGAACAGAAAATGACAAAGGTAATATGCTAGAATTTGAGGTTCTAGCGCCTCCAGCCTTAGGCTCAACTATGCGTAAAATGACAGACAAAATGCATGATACTCCCCTCATTCCTCCCGTACTGTTATATTCCACTATTAGCTATCACTGTTAGCTAACTAACTAACTTTCCATTCCTATGACGACTCTGCCCTTGTCCTAATATGACCAAGCCTACCCCTCCAATGCCTTGGTTTTTCTTCTATGGTAAGTGAACCTAATTTCTGGACTCCTATGGGTCGTATCATTCCCATTATGATCCTACAAAAACATATCAAAATTTGGTGACTATATAGAAAGGGAGAGAAAACCATGAGAGAAGAAATATGACAGATAGAAGGGACTAGAAAGAGGGAGACTTCTAATATTACCAGGTGAAAGCATGTAATTTCTACATCTTCACTCGACATGCCATCTATATCCTGATCATCATCTGCGGCATTATAGAGCAAGCTTCAGTTTAATATGACGTATAAGGAGAAGATCTTAAGCCAGAATTTTATAAGAAATTGGAAGCTTGAATGTTTCTAACTTCATAACTAATCAAAATCTGTAATTTCTTTTATTACCAAAAAGAAAAAGAAACATGAATTATTTTGATTCGCTGGCTTAGACATGAAGAGCTAGATCCATTGTCTATTTACATTGCTTGAAGAGTAAGAGAATAAGATATCAAGGGGTTCAAGTCCCCCAAGAACTAAATGTCAAATAGGTGTACGAAGACTATAAATGGAAATGATGAACCATTGCTTCATGTCATTTGTGGCAAAGAAACAGAGCAATAGCACATAGAGAAGATGTCCCAAGGAAAAAGAAAGAGAAATAGACAAAAATACAAAGGAAATATAAATATTGATCGATTCATCAACGAGGTTGAAGAAAATTGATTAAGCAAAACCTTGAAGACAATGCAATATCCACAACCTCAACAATCAAGTACCAAAACAAACCACGCTCAGCACATGGGGTATACATAATGCTCTACACTAATAAACAGCGTATGTGTTTTGACAGTAGAACTGAGAAAAGCTCTTGGTAGACCGTTTACGTGCTGCAAAATCATACGCCCCTCCAAAGTTTCAACCTTTAAATGGTTCTTGAATCTTTTTCAATTTAACCATTTGATTTTTTCTTAATTTACAAATTTGATTCTATTTCATGCCGTTATGTACTGTTTCTTGGCTGACACGGATAGATACTCTAAGAATTTCATAGTACTGGTAGACATGATTCAATTGGCATTATATCAAGTGTTGATGTACTGAGTGACTGTAAATCTGAAAACCTGTCTAAAGTTTGTTTTTTGGATTTGGAAGTCATTATTAACAAATTGTTGGATGATAGCAATTTGAAACATTTCCTTGAGATCATAAGAAACAACCTGCAAATTCTGCAGAATATCACCAGATTCAATCAGCCATGTCAATCTTTTCATAGAACTTTCCAAGTACTAAACATTACCAGGAAACTTCTAACTAGCAACAGAACATGTAGAAATTCTATATAAAGCGTCAAGGAAAGGAGTCAAAGGACTTCTGAATAAGCAAAAACATAAAATGTATTACAATGCCATGAACTAAGAACACAAGATTATGATTCTGATATCAGGATTCTAGCATTGTATATCCAAAACAAAACCTGCATGATTACTGCTGCATCTTGCAAGGTGGGGAACATTGAGAGAAAGTGCAGGTTTAAAAAAAAAGGTACAAGCTTTCTTCGTTAAGAATAGAGCAAAACATATTTGGAGAAACATGATACACCGAGAACTCTCCGAGGACGTTCGTCCAGATTTTGACAATGGACTTTATACTTGAAGAATATAATTCACTCTTGGACAATAAATAACAGTATCAACTGATACTGGAAACTATGACGCTAAGCCCAAGATCAAGAAATAAAGAAAAAGAAAAAAAGAACCTACTTGGCATGGTACATCAACTAATGTGGAAATACAGTCATCACGAGTTGCAAGTAGCAACTTTTCAAGGTAAGGAAATCTAATCTCATGGCAAGGCAGGCCTCAATAAAATGGCCATTGTAGTCATGTTTTAGCAACAGCATATGTAATTGTTTCCCACTCATTGGGATGCCACATGGACTTTTGCACACAGAGCAATCCCTCTTTGTCCTTGGAATAAGTCAGCCGGATCTCCCATTGCATAAACCTCACCAAGTTCTCCAGCTCATTAATTGTCTCAACATTGTCACGGACAATCAGCTTTCCTTCTGGCCTGAGAACCCGATCAACCTCTGCAGCCACAGCAACTAAGTTACACCTACAAAAGCCATCAACCATTTTAACGTTAGGCTTCATTTGATACAGAAATCGTATAGTGTGTTGTGCGGCCAATGCTAGAAATAGAAATTGAGAATATATTTCATGTACACACCTCTTTTTAACTTTGGAGAAAAAGATGGTCCGCATGAAGAAGATCACAAGATCTAGGGTAGGTGCTAAATGATTCACATTAATCATGATAGATACCAAAAAGACCACGTTCATAAATTATAAGCAGAGTATCAGGAGAGTCCACTATAATTACATTCATAACCCATACATCCAAATCCTTCAAAGCTACGGCAAACTACAAGCATAATGCAGATATCAGATATTAAGGAGATGGAGAAACATTTTCTAAAGATCATATGAATTTCTAACTCAAACCCTTGATGATGAAAAAATAACAAGATTATTGCCCTTCATGGTGGAAATTATAATACTCTCAACATTATCATAAAGATTTCCCGAACAGATTGAAGAATTTACAATGGTTGCAACAAGCCAAGCTCATATCACAAACTACTAAGGATATAGGATCTTAAGCATCAGCGGATAGAAAAGAAGGGAGAATTCAAACAATTAAAACTCTTTCCAGTAGGAACCAGAAGACCTTGCTTACCATCCATAGACAAATCTCATATCCATGGCATTTCTCCCCGTTGACCAGTTTATTCCCATCTCATTTAGGTATCATTTGGACACGACTTGCTTCCAGTGCTCATAGTCTGCAGCAAAATCCTCTGATGCCAGTTTACCATAAACTCCAACTTGCGAACTCAGCATCCAATAAGGTGCTTTTTCCAGTCTAATGGGCCGACCATTGCTCTGGCCATTGAGACCCTCGTTGCTGAGAATCCGATGGTATCTTGTGCATGCAAACTTGCAGTGGCACATTCCTATGAAGGGGACAGAAGTTAACTCATGTTTTATAACTGACAAATGATGGACAGTACGAGATTATGGGAAATAACTGGTTTTAGGAATCCGCTCGAACTCCAACTCTGCACACCGCCTTTCCCATCTTCCTCAACATCATCATCATTGCTAGGCATAGGCTCGACAATCTCAACATCCCTTAAATTGTCCAAAGTCTCAAGTCTTTTTCTTCTTCTGATAGAAGGATTTGGTGCATTAGGAAATAATAGTCCAGCGTCTGTCAAGACTGGGGATTGAAATAGAATTAAAGATTATGTAATCAAGTTTATAAGTCAAATATTTCAATTAAAATAGCTCTTTTTTCTCCAAAAAATAACTTTTATTTTTATATATCAATTTACTACAAGACAAAAAAATAAAAGAACAATTATGTTCAGCTTTGAATTAGTTTAAAAATTATATGTAAGAAACATATAATTTTTGCAGCTTCGCTTCTCTTCTGTGCCATGACCTAAAGAGACACAATAATAACACTTAGCAATGTATCACTGGAAACAAAGTACTCGAAATCATGGTGTAAACCTCTGAAAATTTCTTTGAAAATGAGAATCCTTTCTTCTGTTTTTTATTTGAAGGTACCAAATATGTGTTAAATGAACCGGGTAAGGACTGGAATCTCGACCTTAGCATGCCCAGAGTCCATATCTGTGAGAAGAATGTAAATTTACATTTCATTATCTTAAAATAACCAAAGATGACAGTGGAAACAAAATTTCCTATACGACTTTTTTTCACTACTAATACCAATCAATGGCACAGCACTTGACAAAATATTTAGAAGATGAGCAGAGTGGCACTCAAAACCATCCATATGGTTCAAGACGTTTTATTTGTTATCCGTAACATCTTTTAAGATCATCATTGACTTTCTGCTTCTCACAGTTAACTAAAACTCCAAAAAGATTTTGATATGTTTGGAATGAAATTCTGACATGATGACTTAGAACTAAACCTTATATACACGGAGCTTTTCACAAAGTTTCAACTTCCTTTTTTAACTGGATTGGATATTCTAGTGCCCAAATTTCACGCATGCACAACAGCTCCCAATTATGAGTGCTGAGAATGAGCGTTTGATGTCCGAAGAAAGATAAAATGATCCACATTACTAACAAATCACATACTAACCTAAAACAAGAAACAAGAAATAAGAGATGCGAAGAGAGCAACTGTAAATTACCTTTCCTTGGCGATCAATGGCCCCAATAAAACCACCATATATGCTTGAAAAGATAGTATACCATATTTGAGTATCCACGAAATAGACCTACAACGATGTTCCAGATATGTTATAGCTGATCTTGGAAATACTGAAAAGGCTTCCTATGTGAGTGATTGGAACAAGGAAATAAAGTAGTGGGAAACAAACCAGGGTGACTGGTGCCCAGATCGCTCCAAAATTGTTGACAAGTTGCATTTAGAATTCATCTGTTAACATAAGTTGGAAACTAGTTGACAACCATGAAAGCAAGTAAGATCAACCAAATACCTTTTGAAAAAAAATCAGGCCACTTATAGTTTACATGCTTTATGGCCATCATATCCTTGGTTTCAGCAGAGGTTTTATCTGGAGATAGAGCAATCAGAAATGATGAAAATGTAGTTGACGATACTTATGGACCATAAGCGAACTTTTGATACATCTGTGTATCCGCACAAATACACACATAAGTGTATATACACATCTATTGTAAGTGACTAAAAAAGCAAACCTGAACAAAAAGAACTCACATGTATAAAATTTGTTAAAACTCACTTAAGGAGCGCAAATTGACTTTCATGCATTCCTCTTCCAACATATACACTTGGCTGTTGATAGAAAATTAACATTTCTTAACTTTCATATGATAGTCAAGAATGGAAAAGCTTTGTACGCATCAAAAGAAGATATCGTGAGAAATATTAAAAATCCCTTCTGTAATTTAAAGATTGGAGAGAACTAGGCAGTATAGAACTTAAATTGCAGCATAGAACTTAAATCAACGAGACCAAAACAAAAAAATAGATAGTTACCCATGCTGGCTCTAGGTCTTTAATGTCCTAAAATATTCTGGCGTTTTTAAGGTAATGGTACGACTAAAGGGAGAAGAATGACGGTGTCAACTGATTTAACTGAAGGTGTTAATTGATCATAGAAGACTTCTAGAAATGAAAGCAGAGGACATCAGAAGGAAAGAAAAACAGAGAACTAGAGAAGTCAACGAACAGAGTCCTAATAGAACCTGATCTGCCCTCCTAAACCTGTGACCACCATAAAAGGAATTTGAGGATAAGTCAGTCTGAGTTTTCAATCCACCTCCTTGGAAAGATAAACAAAGCACTTGCCAATGTATTAAGAATGAGATATACCACCACAGCTACGAGGTATTTAGGAGGGCATAATATTCATGAGCAGAACAAAAGCTCTAAAGTGCGACAATTGTGTGCATACTATAAAGAAAACATACCTTCTGAATTACACAATAAATAGGTGTTACAACCTTCCTCAAAGAGGCCTCATCATCTCCGCCATAGTTTGTATGCCATCTGAATGGACAAAGACATCATCATTGGCAATTAATTCAGTGGAAGGCAAATGAGGTAGATTTCGGCATGACGAACTACATCATGTGAACAGATCCAAAGATTCAATAAGTAGTATAAATGCAGAAACTATCACTCACTGCAAACTGTGTTTTATCCTAGAAATCTGCACCAATTTTTATAATTTTTGAAAAGCTTGTTTATGACAGCATCAACGGCACGATCATCAAGCTACACAAGAGAGGATGGGTTTAACCAAAAGATTGTCGAATAATAAATTTATGTATGTTAATCCTAAATTCATATCTAAAAAAAAGATACTCAAATTAGTCATTGGTTCAGACACGAGGACAGATTAACTCCACCAACATGCATGCTCATTTCAGTTACAGTTTCTGTTTTAAGCATACAAACATCTTAGAGATGAGTCTTAACATTGCCACATTGGTGATCATGAATAAGTTAGAAAAATTCCATGCACTGTATCAGTTGCAATGTCATCTAGTCTTTGTTGAATTTCTCTTATTTTTCGACCAAATACATGATGAAGACCAACATCAAGCGTAACAAAGCAGATGGAGCAAAAGATAGAAAGTACCTTGTCCAGCAGAGGAATGGGATTGGAAGAGTGGTGTTAATGTTATAAATCAACTAAAAATGTTATGAAATATTACAAAATTGAAAATTATTTACACAAAGCATTATACTACTAATTTAATATATTTTCTTTATATAAGATTGATTCCTTGATCTTACAACCTACTTCTGATAACTCTTGCAAAGATTAAGCAAAATCTTCACTCAGTCTGTTTCAACGAAAAATGGCAATATCTTCAGCTAACCTTGAGACTTGAAAACCCAAACTCTGCTTACAATTACTCTATCAAGGAATTCGTCTATAAGAAATCAAGGAATAAGCCATAAATTTAAAAAGATTATCATCTTGAGATGGGCCACAATTGCTTATCAAACTGGGGCAAAGTAGCACTCATTTATTCATTCATCCATTCATCACTTCTTAAATTTGTAAAAGCCCCACTTATAATGTCAACACAACATCACAAACTTCATTTATGACAGATAAAAAGACACAATCATAAGATTAACAGCAGTTCATAGATACTACTACCACTATTGTCCAACTTTTGAGAAAAGGGTAAATGGCAATTACTGAGGAGACAAAAGAAAATGCAATAAAGAACTTACAATGGTGGCAGTGTGTCTGTTGGGAGCCACGAGAGAACTCTTCCCAGTTTGTTCACAGGCAAATTTTGATGATGAAAAAGCACCGACTTGGTGCTTGAATTGCAACTCTGGTCACTGCCACTATCATCTTTCGCCACATCGTCATCAATGCTAGGCTGAGGCTCAACAATCTCAACATCCCTCAAATTGTCCAACAGTCCTTATCAGGCTGCTTCTTCTTCTCTTCTTCTGACGTGGCCTGGGATTGACAATTGATACAGAAGTAAAGATAATAAATAATTTATATTTTATGTAACTATTACTAAAATTAATAATTAAAAGTTTATAATAAAAAATATATCAAATAAAATAACTCTAGTTTAATCACAATATATTTTGGTAATTTTTAATTAAAAATAATTTTATTTTTAATTTAAAAAGTAATCTTGTCATAAATATATTGATAATAACGTAATATTAAAAAATTAGAAAATAAAACATTTGTATTAATATGTTGATTTTATAATTATTAAAAGAACATAATTTATAGATTAAAAAAATAGTTAATATATTAAAAAATACAATTAATTGAGAGGGAGTAAACAAAGAATTAGAAAATACCTGGCCAAATCGTGAGATGAGGTATGTGAGAAAGTTTGTCTTTTTGGACTTTTGCTTCAAGAACATCACATAAATGCATATTCAATAGTTGAAGTCCGGTGGTAACGGGTGGCGACAGTAAATGGTACGGTAATGTCTTCAACTTTGGGCAACAGCAGATAAAGAGTTCTTGAAGTGATGGCATAACTGTAATTGTCTTATTGTTAGTTCTCTCCATCAACCACTCATCAATATCATCCCACTCTTCCCATTTTAAAAAATTCGAAAAATCAAGTATCTTCAATTTTGGAAATGAAAGGAAGGATGTTGATGTATCATTTCCTTTTTCTATTCCCATAAATTCAACGCCCACTCTTTTCACTCCCATATCGAATAGTTTTAGCTCTTCAAGGCACGACAACTTCCCCAATGGAGGCAATTCTTCACAATTTCCAAACTTATAAATTGTAAGCTTTCTGAGTAGGTTTAGCTTCATCATCCAACTTGGGAACAACGTCTTGCCTTTATACTCTTTAATGCTTAATATTTCCAAATCCGAAGGTGGCTCTAAAGCTTCAAGTAACTCTTCCTCATCTTTCATCCCATTATCTCCTTCAACTGTCTCTTCCTCATCTTCTTCCACATCAAAAATCAAACTCAAATCAATGACGTTTTTTTTCTTCATAAGTTGGGCTTTTCTGGCCTCTTCTAGCTTTCTCATATTTCCCAACCCTCTTATCGTCAAATGTCCTATATTTAATAATTAAAAATTTTGTAAGACAAAAATATATCAAATAAAATAACTCTAATTTCTCCAAAAAAAAAAATCCACTTTTATATATCAATTTATTAGAAGACAAAAAGAATAAAAGAATAATTGTGTTTAACAATTACGTGTAAAAAATATCAAAATTCTAATTTAAGAATAGTATTTAACTATTTTAATTGTAATATATTTAGATGATTTTAATTAAAAATAATTTTATTTTTAATTTAAAAAGTAATCTTTCCATGAATATATTGACAATATAGATTAGTTAACAAAATATTGAAAAAGATCAAAAATTACAAAATTTGTATTAATATGTTTGATTTTACAATTATTAAAAGAACATAATTTATAGTTTAAAAGAAATAGTTAATATATTAAAAAATACAATTAATTGAGAGGAGTAAACAAAGAATTAGAAAGTACCTCGTACAATATCGAGATTAGGTATGTGAAAAAGTTTGTCCTTTTGGACTTCTTGTTGAAGAACATCACATAAACTTATATTCAATCTTTGAAGTCTGGTGGTGATGGGTGGTGACAGTAAATGGTACGGCAATGTCTTCAACTTTCGGCACCTATAGATAGAGAGTTTTTGAAGGCATGGCATAACTGCAATTGTCTTATTATTAATTCTCTCCATCAACCGCTCATCAATATCATCCCACTCTTCCCATTTTAAAAAATCCCAAAATTGAAGTATCTTCAATTTTGGAAATGATAGGAAGGATGTTGATGCATCTTTTTCTTTTTCTATTCCCATAAATTCAACACCCACTCTGTTCACTCTCATATCTCTTAGTTTTAGCTCTTCAAGGCACGACAACTTCCCCAATGGGGGTAATTCTTCACAATTTTCACATCTACAAATCTCAAGCTTCCTGAGTAGATTTAGCTTCATCGTCCAACTTGGAAACAACGTCTTGCCTCTATACTTTTCTATGCTTAATATTTCCAAATCCGAAGGTGGCTCTAAAGCTTCAAGTAACTCTTCCTCATCTTCTAGCACATGATCTCTATCAAAACTCAACCTCAAATTGGTGACATTTTTTTTCTTCATAAGTTGTGCTTTTCTGGCCTCTTCTAGCTTTCGCACATTTCCCAACCCTCTTATCTTCAAACTTCCTCTAAGATTATTCAACTTCTCCATTTCAACAATACAAGATGTTCCATTCTCATATGTAGTTACAATAAACTCATTCAACTCTTTAAGACGCCATAGATTTCCTATTCCTTTGGGAAGACATTTTATCTCATAACAAAACTCATTATCCAAATACTTCAAGTTGATTAGTTTCCCAATCCCTTGAGGCAATTCTACCAAACTATGGCAGTTCTCAAGAATTAATGTCTGCAAATTGTAACACTCACACAAAGTCTCTGGTAACTTCTCTAGAGTTTTATTCGCTGACAAGTCAAGCCACCTGAGATGAACTAATCTATTTATTGAAGATGGAACTTCTTCGATGCCACAACTACTAAGATCTAATGTCCTTAGACATGTCAAATGATCAAATATATTCTTAAGTGCGTCAACAATCAATGATGAGCTATACCCAAGTAATTGAATGATCAAACTGCGTAATTTGGTGAAATCATAGATATATCTAGGAAACAAAGCATCATTTTCGATCGTCAAAGTCAAATGACGAACATTTACATTTGCATATAAAGAGTTTCCATTCAACTCTATATCATTTAGGACCTCTATCATCAAGCACTCACCTTTTGTAAATGTTTGGGCTAAATCACTCACCATATCATGCAACATACAGATACTATCATTATAATATGAAATCTGGAGCAAAGAACGTGCAATCAAATTATCAAAATAAGTCTCACCAACCATTTCCAAATCTTCATCTTTTTCTTCTCTCTTTAAATAACCTTGAGCCATCCACATTCCAATCAATCTTCTCTTTGATATATTAGAATCTTTAGGAAAGATAGCACAATATTTAAAACATTGCTTTAATGACAACGGCAAATCATAATAACTGAGCTTCAGAAAATCCAAGGCATCTTCACCTTTCCATTCATTTTTTTCCAAGACTTTCAACCATTCCTTTTCAGATTTCTTAAAGCGTAGGAGACCTCCTACAGTGGTAGCAACAAGAGGTAAACCCTTGCACTTATCAGCAATTCTCCTACCAATGCTCTCCAACTTTTGACAATCCCCTTGAACAAGAGCAATTTGACTAATTATTGACCAACATTCCTCTGAAGTCAAAAGTCCTACCTCGTATATACTCTCAGGATTACACCCCATGACCCTAGCAACTCTTTCATTACGTGTTGTTACTAGAATTGTACTTCCTAGTGAACCACGTGTAAGAAATTGTTCCAATTCCTCCCATTTATTGTGACTCTCATTCCAGACATCATCTAAAACAAGCAAAAACCTTGTTTCGTTGAGAACTTCATTTATCTCCTTTAACACGTTATCTAATTCTTTAAAATTATGTGCAGTAAAAGAATCACTTGGAGATTTTAGAGATTCAAGAATTGCTTTTGCAATACGCATTTCATCGAAAGGATCCGAAACACATATCCATATCTTCTTCTCAAAATGAGTGTTGATCTCGTCATCATTATAAATTAATTTAGCTAAAGTTGTCTTGCCAATTCCCCCCATCCCCACGAGGGAGATGACATGGAGCTTTGATTTGGGCTTAAGTATCATGCTTTTTACTTCATCTTTTTCTTCATCTCTACCTTTTACCTTTTGTGTATCAACGAAAGATGTAGTCACGTGTCTCTCGATATGCTTATCAGATATGTTGGTTGAATTAAGTTGATACCGAACTTTATCGGTTGCAATGTCATCCAGTATTTGATGGATTTCTTTTATTCTGCCACCGACAACACGACGAAGACCAACATCGCTCATAGTAAAGCAGATGCAGCAAAAAATAGAGAGTACCTTGTGCTTGAGATGATTTTGGTTGGAACCGGAAGAGTGGTGTTGATGTTGGAGCTGTGATGTCTGAATCCAAGTCTTCCACTCATCTAAAACATCGTCCATGTCATAGGAAACAGCTTTGAGATTGAACAGCCAGTTCTTGACAGTAACTTCCTTCAGTTGTCGTTCCTCTGCATCATCTAGTAGGGCCTGAATTTCCTTCAAATTGCTCACGAGTTTCTTAACTTCATCGTTAACTCCAGTCACCAACTTTACCTCTTCTTTTATGGAACTAAGGAGCATAGAGGTTAGGGCCTCCACCACAGCAGAAATAATAGCATCAACCATTTTCAGGGATCTAAGGATAAGCAAAAGGGTTATGAGAAGTTGAAGAAGACAATGGTTGCAGAGAGCCAGAAATGAAATTCTCTATTTATAGACTATTTGAAAACTGCTTGAGATGAAGCTTCATTACCACTACAATTATAATATGAATTCATTGAAGCTAGATCCTCAAATCAAGCAAGCAAGCACGTGGGAAGTGGGAGTGACCGACTTACCACTCAGCTCTGTCTAGTAATAGCCGACATTGAACAGACAAACCGACGTGTCAGTGAAGGATGCCAACTAGTCTAGCTTGCAAGAAGGAACGAACCCGTTGAGAAGCTTCCAAGAAATAATTCCCAACTGTCCGTTTCACCTGGATCTTTCTCTTCTACGCCGTCGTTTCCGCAGTTGTTATCATGCCCAGTTGTTAGTTAACCCCCTCCTCCCACCTTTTCGAGTAATATTTATCACTTGGTTCATATTCCACAACCTACCTTAATCTTTTGATTAATTAATCTAATTATGTCACTTTATCAATTATGGTGGCCAATTTTTAACCCTTAATCGTATTTCGAAAGATTTAAATTATATTTATTTAAAGACATAATTTTTAATTTTGAATGAATATAAAATTATGTGTCGTTTTTAAAAAGTGATCATTATAATTTATTTAAAGTAAACTAATTAAACCTTTAATGTGAATATTATTATGATTCTTTTAGTGGATCATAGTGTCTAGAGTCATGCATCATTTTCCTATCCGAGAAGATGGCGACCTTTTGGCCACGTCACTGATGACAAGTTATAATCTTAAATGTATGTTGAATTTGGACAAATGTGTTATGTAATATTGTTAATATAATATTTTTTATATAATTACACACGATAATTCATAAAACTAAATACTTAATTTAATCTAATAATATTTATAAAAATTTTGTGTGCATTTACATTTAATTAAGTTGTGGTGAATTGAAATTTAGTAATTATTTACTAAGCAGGCGAATACATTATTTCATGTTTCTTACTTTTCTTATAAAATTGAGAATCATGTTTAAAATTTGGGATTTTGACTTCCATTTATAGTTTGAAAATCAAGGCAATAATTATCTTATTTAATGTTATTCAAATCCATATTAATATAAAATAATGAAAGGTTTATGTATATATTAATCTGATAAACATATTCAGATCTCTATACAATTTGTATTTGTCTAGTATCTCATTTGCATTTATCTTGTATATCTTATTTGATATTCAAGATCTTATTTGTTATTATCACATACGAAAGTGTATATAAATACATGTAAAGCTATTAAAAAACTAAAAGCAATACAACACAGTTTCATATCAATTGCCTTCTTTTTCTTTTTTCCTATTCTTTCATAATCTTTCCAACATATTAGAAAAATTGAGTTTTGTTAAACTTTAGAGAAAATGGGTAAAATTCTCGAGACCCTTATGGTTTAATATAATATCAATATTGCTCCATTATTTTTTAAAATTATAAATAATTATATTGTTAACTTTATTATAAATTCTAACTGTAAAAAACAACGTCTCTGTAATTAAAGGAAGTTGATGATCGGGAGAAGAATATTATAAAACTAAAAATTATTGATAATTTTTAAAAATCAACAAATGCTTTAATAATATGTCAAATTATAATGAATTTAATAAATTTAATTATTTTGTAAAGCAAAGCTATAATATTCACTCAACTTTATACTTACGTTATGCAAAGTTATGTAATTCTAATATTTTTCATATAATTATTATATGTGGTAAAAGTAAATTGCTACATTAACACTCTTATAACGACTCAAATTAGAATTTGTGTATTAATTTAATTAAATTTTTTGACTTACACCACTACAATTATAATATGAATTCATTGAAGACCAAGTTACCAAAAGTTTATGATGGTGTAGTGCCAAGTTGTTCGAATTTGAGTAACTCACAGGTACAGAAGATTTCACTCCGTTGTCCTTATCATAGCAACCGGATCCTCAAATCAAGCAAGCACGTGGGAAGTGGGAGTGACCGACTCACCACTCAGCTCTATCTAGTAATAGCCGACATTGAACAGACAAACCGACGTGTCGGTAAGCGATGCCAACTAGTCTAGCTTGCAAGAAGGAACGAACCCATTGAGAAGCTTCCAAGAAATAAATGTATCTGAATATTTTTGTTACGAATAAAAAAGGCATATAATAAATAATATATGAGAGTATGCTTTTACTGGTTGTAATTGGGACTCTTCAGAGGTTTGGATGGTGTCTTGAATCATAGGAGAATTGACAATGCTTTGGATTGATTGTTAGATAATTTCATTATGTGACACATTTATTCATGTATCTCTCCATCATACAATATACGGAAAATAACAAAACAAAGGCCAAGAGAGAGAAAACAAAATCTAAGAATATCTTGAAGATTATTAGAGATTATCTGTTAGAAAGTATCGGAAATTCAACGGATCAAGGTATGTTTATGTTATTGTGAGAAATTATTATATTCTAAGATCCCAAAATTTATGTGATTAAATTTTACATGATAAAGTTTTTATGTAAGAAAGATTACACGTAGTATCAGAGCAAGGTGTTGAGAATTAATAATTTTCCATTCAAGATATTAAATAAAGAATTATTATGATATAATTATATATACACATGATGTGCATGTTCAAGAAGATTTTGTACAGTAATTTCCTTACCAACTACGGCATGTTTTGGTTTTAAAATGAAACAATCACGTTTTCTCTCTTTCTTATACATGGAACATTATAAATGTAAGGAAAGGAAAAACAATATTAAATGCTTCCCTGCCAAGTTGACATGTGAATGGAATTAACAAAGCCATTAATTGCATTTACTAAATATGTTTTGTTTTATCCAGTGTTTTGAAAACCGGACCGAACCGGTCGGTTGGACCGAAAAACCGGTGAACCAGAGCATGAAACGGTCCGATTTAGCCCGTATCTTTTGTGAGTGATTGAACCGTTTATTTTACGGTCGAACCGGTAAAAACCGCTAAACCGGTGAAAGAAAGAATCGACTGATTCATTTAAAATGCTCTGATTTTGATGATTTTAACTTGAATGAATATTATAATTAGTAATCTTTATTTTATCTTTTTGATGAAATATGATTGGTGAGCTTTATTATCTTATTTTGTGTTGTGTTAGTGAACTAAAAAAACTTGTATATTTTAAAGTTTGAAGGTTTAAATTAAGTTTACAATTAGATAAATAATTAAATAGTATGTTTAAAAATTATCTTATATATATAATATATAAAATAAAAATTTATATATTTATTAGTCACCAATTCGATCACGGTTAAATTCCGATTGAACCAATAACTATTGAATCAGTTGCTTTTCTGGTTCAATCACCAGTCCGATTTTTAAAACATTGGTTTTATATGATGTTTCTTCGTTAAGGATGGTTTGAAAACGTTCTATTAACGGACATGAAAGGTTCTCTCTCCCATTGATTGTGTTTATCACGTGCATTCTCTCCTGTGCCATCAACGTGTATCACTTGTTTCTTTTATCATGTCTCTTTAATGCTACATCAATACCTTTTATGCCGTGATGAATTAACATCGTCTTTAGAAGAATTAATTGCTTTGATTCCTCTTGTTTCATTAAATGTCGTGAGTTTTTATTGTAAAATTTGATGCATGATTTTAGCATCATTATGTGTATGAACAAGAATTAGTTTCAATATGCCTTCCATTTTCATTTATTTAATTTGATATTTATATAATGAATAATTTGTTAGTCATCAAAGTGGCCAAATTAGAAAGTTTTGTAAATATCAAATTAAAATAGATATATAGTTACCCATGATAATGTGATGCTTATGATTGCAATGACATAATGATATATTTAATAGGTATACTAAAATTTACTGATACTAAATTATTTAAGAATCACCCAAAGGTTGATTAACTAATTTTATATCAATGAGTATAATCGTGATTAATTAGTATACCTTATTAGATATATTTAGTATATCCAAAGATAACCAATTTGTATCTAATCAAAGTATGCATGATTATCAATTATGTAAATATTACTAAGCATCAATTTATGTCTTGACTATATTGTTGTTTTACTAAGAGGAAAACCACAATATATGTTTATTGTTTATATATTTGTTATTTAATTTTAATTACGTGTTTAAATTATGATTCAAAGCATTAACATAGAGTATTTCTTATATAAATTTGCAGCATTCAATTCTGTTGCTATCCAACCGCAAGCTTCGACTATTATAAAGTTTAATGGGCTTAACTTAATGAATGATGTGAACAAGTTTAATTCAACCTAGGTCTTGACTTGACACTTCAAAATGATAAGCCTGTTGCACTTACTGATAATAGCAGTGCTGAAGAACGATCTTTTCATGAACGTAGGGAAACATCAAATAGACTAAGTTTAATATTTATGTGAATGACTGCAGCTAGCAACATTAAGGCTTCTAAAACTAATATTAATTAGTATTATGTTAACCTTTCTTTTAACTCAGAGTCTAAGACTTCTAAAACTAAATTGGATCATGATCTATTTTATTATTAATAATACTAGTTATATATATATATAATTATCTTATTCTATCTAAAATAAAAATGTGGTCATTTTTCTTTACAATTTAAAGATATGCTTATGTCTAATTTAGAATACTCCATCCTGTTAGCTATAGTCAAGCTGTAAACCAATCGACTTCTGCTCTCTCCTCTGTCCCATGAAACATGCACGACAGTGCACTTAAGTCACGACCATGCATAAGTGTAGGCATTTAATTTTTAATTTTTAATTTAATTTTAATTATACTACTATTATCTTAATAAAAATAAAAATAAAAATAAAATTTAATTATTACTTTAGTAAAAAATTAAATTTAAATTTAATAATTACTTTAATAACAAACTAAACTAAATTATAATTATGTTATTATTAATTTTATAAAAATTAAAATTAAAAAGAAAAATGCATTAATGAAAGCAAATTTTAATTTAATAAAAATAAATTAAAATTGAAATTAAAATATTACTTTAATAAAAATTAAATTAAATTGTAATTATAATTATGTTATTATTAATTTTATAAAAATAAAATTAAAAAAAGGATGTTGTGCACTATTATTGAAGGACACACTCATGATGTGTCACTTAAATTTGTAAAAATCATATCTCTTAATTCTGATGTCCAAAAATTATAAACTTCACTTAAATTACCATTAGAAAGGTAAGAGAATAAGCTACAACTTTTATGAAGACAACTTTATATGATTCAACCTATATCAATACAGTTTAGTTGTTAAAATCATAATATAATTTCTGTCAGGGATAATACTATAGAATTTTAATTTTAATTTTTGTTTTTATTTAAGTCACGCTCATGTACTTATTAGACAAATTTTAAATTTAAATTTAAATTTTATTTTTAAATAAAATAAAATTAAAATGATAAAAATTGTTAAATTTTGTTTTTTATTATTTTTATTAATTTATTTATTTAAGAAAATTTTTTAAATTTATTGAATTATATAATATATTATATATGTGGAATAAAATTTTAATTTTAATCATTACTTTAATAAAAATAAAATAAATTAAAATTTAATTATTACTTTAATAAAAATTAAATTAAATTATAATTATAATTATGTTATTATTAATTTTATAAAAATTAAAATTAAAAAGAAAAAATTGCATAAGTGCTTGAGCGTGCACTTGAGACAAATTTTAAATTTTGTTTTTATTTTAATTTAGCTTTAGTTTTTAAATAAAATTAAAAATTAAAATGATAAAAAATTGTCATTTTTTTATTTTTGTATTGTTTATATTTTAATTTTAATTTTTAAATAAAAATTTTAAGATAAAAATTAAAATTTTATTAATTTATACAATATATTATATAAACGACTTATTTTAATTGATTAATTTACTAAAATTGTTATTTAATTTATAAATTATAGAATTTTATATATAAGCAGTTAATTTTACCAAACATCTTGCTGATGTTATCTACTGGTCAAGTCAGTGCACGCTTGTAGTTCATCCTTTTAGTTTTCTAACGATATATCAGATGAAATTTTTGGACACCGAACGAAAGAGATATGGTATTTACATGATAACATCACTAGTGCTATTAGAGGTTGCAGTACTATCTCTGACAGAAATTATATCCTGATTTCAAGGATTAAACTATATTAATGTAGGTTGAATTAGACAATTTTCATAAAAGATGTATCTTATCTTCTTACCTTTCTAATAGTATAAAGTTTGTAATTTTTTGATATCAGAATTGAGAGCTATTATTTTTACAAATTTGAGTGACACATTAGGTCGGCTGGTTCGTAGCTTGGCTACGACTAATAGGATAGAGTATTCTGAGTTAGACAGAAACTTGACTTTAAATTTTAAAGAAAAATGACATTATTTTTATCTTAGACAGAATAGTACAGAATAAACTTAGACAGAAAATCCGAACTCATTGAGAAGCTTCCAAGAAATATTCCCAACGTGCTCATTTCACCTGGACCTTTCTCTTCTACGCCGTCGTTTCCGCAGTTGTTATCATGCCCAGTTGCTAGTTACTCCCCCCCCCCATAGTGACCTTTTCAAGTAATATTCATAACTTGGTTCATATTCCACAAGCTTAATCTTTTGATTAATTAATCTAATTATGTAATGACTGTCAATTTTTTACCCTTAATCGTATTTCGAAAGACTTAAACTATATTTAATCAAAGAAATAATTTAATGAATATAAAATTGTCTTTTTAAAGAAGTGATTATTATAATTTATTTAAAGTAAGCTTATTAAACCTTTAATTTCAATATTAATACGATTCTTTTAGTCGATTATAATGACTAGTGTTCAAGTAAATCTAAATTGTCAATAATACTACTTGGTAAATAAACTTAAAATTTTGATATTACGACTTAGTACATCTATTGACCCTTTTTCCCATTTTCTCAATTTTTTAAATTAAAAACTTTCTACAAATTCTATTTCAGGCATGACATCAACTACATTAAAAACAAACAGACAGGACATTTTGCTGGGAGGAGACAAACTCGATCGGGATGGTGTCTTGAATCACATGAGAATTAACAATGCTTTGGATTGATAAACTGGCTTCCGGAGAAGTTACTGTACTAAATGTCCAAAAGCTTCCACAGATGGTCATCTGAAGTTAACCAATGTCATGTCCACAACAATTCTTCTTAACATAATCAAGCTCCATAGAGCGGCAACGAGGTGTTGTCGAGATAACCAATTTAGGGGCAAGAAGCTGCAGAGCCCACTCTAATTCCTCTTTAGAAGGATGTGTAGAATAGCAGGCATGCCAAATACCAAACTGATCCATCAAAGCTTCATTGAATCTCAACTTCTTCCGGGTTTGAGCATCTAAATATTCTTCCCCACATACATACCATTGTGCTGAAGGCCAGACAATGAGAGGCTCAGGCTCTAAATTGGCACTAAGCCTCAGCGAGTTTTTCTGCTGCTCGTTCATACAACTTGGGAAATCCATCAAACATATGAAAATGGGAAGATGGATCTTGAGTGAGGATTTCAGGAACTGTAAGTGTCAAAGATAGGTAACATTCGGAATTTGCAGCTTCATCAACAAATATCTTTGACCCAAATGTATGGGACGCATTCACCAATATATCATCTTGACCAAGAAGGTCGCATGTCAAATAAACCCTAATTGCAGCGGGGTGCTTCCACACACAATTGATAACCTGTTTAATCAATTTCAAATAAAACATGAATGTTAACAGATACTCCAGCATTATTCTGTCTGCTAATGCCATCATACAAAATTTACAAAGATAAAACAGATTATGCATATCTACAAGATTACGTACACCAATGTGACGCTTCATGTAATGTATCACAAAAGCCACAGATACAAGCTTTAAGAAAGTTCTTTGTATGATAAATGACTAACTCTCCGATTGAAAAAGTGTAATCTTTGCGCCACTAACCCCCATGGACTATGGATGTGCAGAATGTGATCAGTATATACATATGGTCAAACATGTAGAAACATGTGCACAAGTAGTTGCAAATTTACAATTGATCATTATAATTTATTTACAGTAAACTAATTAAACTTTTAATTTCAATATTAATATGATTTTTTTGGTCGATTATAGTGATTAGAGTCATGCATCTTTCTCCTATCAAAGATGGCAACCTTTTGGCTAAGTCACTCGTGACAAGTTATACTCTTAAATGTATTATAGAGCAACTTTATAGAATATCCTTTCAAACTATTTGTTTTCTCAGTAAAAACACAAGAATGTGCATAATGTTAAAAGCAAACAAAATTTGCTTTATATGTATACAAAATTTTCATATTCCACTCATCATGTTCTTGCTTATTTGCCCTTATCAGGATGAATCACTCTTTACATATGTGTTGCTTCCTGGTGAATTACAACTTGGTAGAAACAGCAACCACATACATTGTGTCCAATTTCTGTTCATCTTTCACCATTTACCGATTCTAAAAGAGCAGCCCCTTCATCCTACAAAACAGTAACACGAATACATGAATTCTACAGCTCAATTCATCCACCAAATCAATGGCTGTGGAAGAATAGTTGCTTACAACTAGAGCATTGAACTCTATCTCCTTGTCTATGGTACTTATTATAGTCAGGTCCTCCAAAAGATCATGTTTTTAGATGAAGAATATGATTGCTCGAATCACGTTTCAACTATAAATCAATCAATCTCTCAATGTTATTAGAATTTATGCAACAACACCTAAAAATCAACTCAAAACAAAACTAATTCGCAACAAAAACTGCAGACTAAATAGGCAGAAAACAAAAGAAGGTAACAAACAAGATCTCTGTTGAAAGCGCGTGTTAAAATAATCAATTAAATGCAGTTTCCCATTCTGATCCTGCAAAAACATATCCAAATTTGGTGAATACCCCATTGCATAGGTGATTATATAGAAAGGGAGAGAAAACCAAAAGAGAAGAAATATGACAGATAGAGGGGAAGAGAAAGAGAAAGACTTCTAATATTAGCAAGTGAAAGCAATTAATTTCTACATCTTCACTTTTCATGCCATCTATATCTTGATCATCATCTGCGGCATTATAGAGCATGCTTCGGTTCAATATGACGTACAAGGAGAAGATCTTAAGCCAGAATTCTGGAAGAAATTGGAAGCCTAAATGTTTCTTAACTTTAGAATCAATCAAAAGCTACAATTTCTTTTATCACCAAAAATAAAAAGAAACTTGAATTGTTTTGATTCGCTGGATTCAGACACGAGGAGCTAGATCCATCGTCTATTTACATTGCTTGAAGAGTAAGAGAATATAAGATATCAAGTCCCCCAACAACTAAATGTCAAATAGGTGTACGAAGACTATAAATGGAAATGATGAACCATTTCTTCACGTCGTTTGTCGCAAAGAAACGGAGCAATAGCACATGGAGAAGATGTCCCAAGAAAAGAGGAGATATAGACAAAATTGCAAAGGAATTATAAATATTGATCGATTCATCAATGAGGTTAAAGAAAATTGATTAAGCAAAACCTTGAAGACAATGCAATATCCACAACAATCAAGTATTAAAACAAACCACGCTCAGCACATGGGGTATACATAATGCTCTACACTAATAAACAACGTATGTGTTTTGACGGTAGAACTGAGAGAAGCTCTTGGTAGATCGTTTACGTGCTGCAAAATCATACACCCCTCCAAAGTTTCATCCTTTAAATGGTTCTTGAACCTTTTCAATTTAACCATTTGATCTTTTCTTAATTTACAAATTTGATTCTATTTCATGCCGTTATGTATTGTTTCTTAGCTGGTACGGACAGATACTCTTTAAGAATTTCATAGTACTGGTAGACATGATTCAACTGGCATTATATCAAGTGTTGACATACTGAGTGACTATAAATCTGAAAACCTGTCTAAAGTTTGTTTTTGGGTTTTGGAAGTCATTATTAACAAATTGTTGGATGATAACAATTTGAAACATTTCCTTGAGATCATAAGAAACAACCTGCAAATTCTGCAGAATATCACCAGATTATCATAATGCTAACTCACATTCAATCAGCCATGTTGTTGCATGTGAATTGGCCCCTCCCATTTGTCAAAAGTTGTTGGCTATTTCTCCATGCTTGAACTTTTGTCAATTTTATTGGCCACCGTTTTGCATGCCTTGGTTTCTTTTAGTTTGTCAACAATGATGG
>JAOSBN010000177.1:37931344-37951521 GCA_027563595.1 Erythroxylum suave | reverse complement strand
ATTCTAATTCATACCATTTATTCAACAAACAGTGCCATGAATAAAGTAGCTTATGAACTAATGCTTAGGCTTTGATTTGATGAGTTTGAAGGTAGTGATTAGAATCAATCCTTTGTTAAAGAAGCACTTGTGGAGCCAAGCTCTTGAACTTTTAATTTGAGTCGGCCCTAAATTAATCACTCTCTTCAGGTTGCTCAGTTATGTTGTAGTCCTTTGTGATTCTAGATAATGGGCAATGATAGGTAGCTTTCTATGTGCTGAAGCAATGACCAATGTGAATTCACTGTGTATAGAGGGACAGAGCTGGAATTGGATGTTCATGGTCTGAGTTTGTTGACTACATCATATAGCTTCCATTAGTTCTGAAGATGTAAAGCTTGTTCTTGATGGAGGCTCAAATCTAGACGGTAACTTATTTTCCTTATCCTAGAAGCAAAATCTAGAACACTGGTATATCTGTTCAATTTTGCTGGTGATGTTTATTTGGTGTTTAGGCTATGTCATGCCATTCCCACTGGGCAGGATGTAGAGTATTTGGATTCTTTTTTCTGTCGGAATTCCTTGCTATGAAAATAATTGGTAATTGGGTAGGAGATGGGGGATGGGGGAAAAGGGAAGTTGCTCAAGTATATGCTTTGAAATTACATCATATTTCAACTAATATGTGTTTAAATATGATTGCTTCTTCGCATGATATCATAAACCTATCGTGTATGTTATTACTTTACACTTCTGAAATTTTTGCATCCTTGATAACTACTATTCAATTAAATATCTGCAATATCTGCTTCACATACAAATGACAGAAATATGGTTGAACGGCTAGCTGAAAAGAGTTTTTGTCTTAGTTGGAGTATGTTAAAGATGTGATATTTAGCACCTGCAAAATAACAAGATTATAACCCTTCATGGTGGAAATTATAATACTCTCAGTACTATCATAAAGATTCCCCGAACAGATTGAAAAATTTACAATGGTTGGAACAAGCCAAGCTCGTATCACAAACTACTAAGGATGTAGGCTCTTAAGCATCAACAGACAGAAAAGAAGAGGCAGGAGATTTCAAACAATTAAAACTCTTTCCAGTAGGAAACAGAAGACTTTGCTTACCCTCCATAGACAGATCTCATATTCGTGACATTTCTCACTAGTGACCAGTTTATTCTCATCCCATTTAGGTATGATTTGGACACGACCCGCTTTCAGTGCTCATAGTCCGCAACAAAATCCTCTGGTGCTGGTTTACCATAAACTCCAACTTGCGAACTCAGCATCCGATAAGGTGCCTTTTTGCAGTCTAATGGGCCATTGCTCTGGCCACTGAGACCCTCGTTGTTGAGAATCCAATAGTATCTTGTGCATGCAAACTTGCAATGGCACATTCCTATGTAGGGGACAGAAGTTAACAACTCATGTTTTAGAACTGACAGATGATGGACACTACGAGATTATGGGAAACAACTTGTTTTGGGAATGAAATAAAGGCACGTACTTGGCGCTCGAACTCCAACTCTGCACCCCGCCTTTCTCATCTTCCTCAACATCATCATCAACGCTGGGCATAGGCTTAACAATCTCAACATCCCTTAAATTGTCCCAAGTCTCAAGTGTTTTTCTTCTTCTGTTAGAAGGATTTGGTGCATTAGGAAATAATAGTCCAGCGTCTATCAGGGCTGGGGATTGAAACAGAAGTAAAGATTATGTAACCAAGTTTATAAGTCAAAAATATTTCAATTAAAATAGCTCAATTTTTTTCCAAAACATGGTGTAAACCAAATATGTGTTAAATGAACCGAGTAAGGACTGGAAAGTCCATATCTGTGAGAAGAATGTAATTTACATTTCATTATCTTAAAATCTAAACCAAAGATGACATTGGAAACAAAATTTCCCATAACGACTTTTTTCCACTACTAATATCAGGGAGAATATCGTACAATCAATAGCATGGCACTTGACAAAATAGAGAAGTTGCAACTCAGTGATATTTGGAAGACGAAGAGAGTAGCACTCAAAACCATCCACATGGTTCAAGACGCTTTAGTTGTTATCCGTAACATCTTTTAAGATCATCATTGACTTTCTGCTTCTCACAGTTAGCTAAACTCCAAAAAGATTTTGGTATGTTTGGAAAGAAATGGTCTGACATGAAGACTTGGAACTAAACCTTATATACATGAGCTTTTCACAAAGTTTCAACTACCTTTTTTAACTGGATTGAATATTCTAATGCCCAAATTTCACACATGGACAACAGCTCCCAATTATTTGGGCTGAGAAAGAGCGTTTGATGTTCGAAGAAGAAAGATAAAATGATCCACATTATTAACAAGTCAAATATTAACCTAAAACAAGAAACAAGAAATAAGAGATGCCAAGAGAGAAACTGTAAATTACCTTTCCTAGGGAACAATGGCCCCAATAAAACCACCATATATGGTTGAAAAGATAGCATATCATATTTGAGTATCCATAGACCAACATTGATGTTCCAGATATGTTATAGCTGATCTTGGAAATACTGAAAAGGTTTCCTATATGAGTAGTTTGATCAAAACGATTTGTAGTGATTGGAACATGGAAACAAAGTAGTGGGAAACATATCAGGGTTACTGTTGCCCAAAGTGAGACAATAGCTCCATAATTGTGTTCAGCTGCATTTAGAATTCATCTGTTAACATAAGTTGGAAACTAGCTGATAAGCATGAAAGGAAGTAAGATTAACCAAATACCAGTTGGAAAAAATCATGCCACTTATACTTTACATGCTTTATGGCCATTATATCTTTAGTTGGTTTCACCAGAGGTTTTATCTGGAAACAGAGGAATCAGAAATGATGAAGATGTAGTTGACAATATTTATGGACCATAATTGAACTTTTGATACATATTTGATACATAGCGACAATATTTAGTCGCTAACACATCTATTGTTAGCGACTAAAAAAACAAACTTGAACAAAAAGAACTCACGTGTATAAAATTTGTTAAACTCACTTCAGGAGTGCAAATTGACTTTCTTGCATTCCTCTTCCAACATATACGCTTGGCTGTTGATAGAAAATTAACATTTCTTAATAAGATGGTAGGCAAGAATGTAAAAGCTTTGTACAATCAAAATAAGATAGTTATCCATGTTGGCTCTAGGCCTTTAACATCCTAAAATATTCTGGCATTTTTAAGGTAATGGTACGAGTAAAGGAAGAAGAATGACAGTGTCAATTGATTTAACTGAAGGTGTTAATTGATCATAGAAGACTTCTAGAAAGGAAAGCAGAGGACAACAGAAGGGAAGAAAAACAGAGAACTAGAGAAGTCTACGAACACAGAGTCCTAATAGAATCTGCCCTCCTCAATTGCATATTCATTCTATACAAGAACCCGTTAAACTTATAGGAAAAGTAACAGAGCGCAACTGACTGACCAAACAGATACGGCCTGCATGAGTTGATGTTCCATGCATGTGTTTTTGTGACAGTCTAAGATTAAATTTAACCATTTTGTATGACATTGACCTTCAAGTAGTTTATACCAAATACTGGAAGGTTAGACTTATAGAAAGAACAAAGTAGCTACTTCCAGCCAATTTCTGCTTTTAGTTTAAGATAATTCCTGCGTTACAGTACAGCCTGTTAACTAGTAATTAATCAACAAAAAGGTAAATGGCAAGTACTAGGAGACAAAAGAAAATGCAATAAGGAACTTACAATGGTGGCAATGCGTCTGTTGGAAGCCATGAGAGAACTCTTGCCTGTTTGTTCACAGGCAAATTTTTATGATGCTTGAATTCCAACTCTGGTCACCGCCATTCTCATCTTCCGCCACATCGTCATCAACGCTAGGCATAGGCTCAACAATCTCAACATCCCTCAAATTGTCCAAAGTCTGTGTCTTTTCTTCTTCTGGCTGTGCTCTGTTAGAAGCAGATCCCACGATCTTGATGTTACCGTTTCGGGGTTTGGCGGATTGGGAAACAGTCATTATTGGGCTTCTTCTTCTTCTTCTCCTCTTAATGTAATTATTACTAAAATTAATAATTAAAAGTTTATAAGACACAAATACATCAAATAAAATAACTCTACTTTTCTTCCAAAAAAATAAACTCTATTTTTATTCATCAATTTATTAGAAGACAAAAAGAATAAAAGAATAATTGAACTAATTTAACAATTATATGTAAAAAAAATTTAAATTCTAATTTATGAATAGTATTTAACTATTTTAATCATAATATATTTTAATGATTTTAAATTAAAATATAATTTTATTTTTAATTTAAAAAGTAATCTTGCTGTAAATGTATTGATAATATAGACTAGTTAATATAATATTGAAAAAATCAGAAAATACAAATTTTGTATTAATATGTTTGATTTTATAATTATTAAAAGAACATAATCTATAGATTAAAAGAAATAGTTAATATATTAAAAAATACAATTAATTGAGACAGAGTAAACAACGAATTAGAAAGTACCTGGTCGAATTATGAGACGAGGTATGTGAGAAAGTTTGTCTTTTTGGACTTCTTGTTGAAGGATATCACAGAAACTGATATTCAATTTTTGAAGTTTGGTGGTGACGAGTGGCGACAGTAAATAGTACGGCAATGTCTTCAACTTTCGGCAGGTGTCTATAATGAGTTGTTGAAGACATGGCATAATTGTAATTTCCTTATTTTTAATTCTCTTCATTAGCCACTCATCAATATCATCCCAATCTTCCCATTCCCAACAACACTGAAATTGAAGTATCTTCAATTTGGGAAATGATAAGAAAGATGTTGGTGCATCATTTTCTTTTTCTATTCCCATGAATTCATCACCCACTCTTTTCATTGGCATATCAAATAGTTTTAGCTCTTCAAGGCACAACAACTTCCCCAATGGAGGCAATTCTTCACATTTTCCAGAGTTATCAATTGTAAGCTTGCTAAGTAGATTTAGCTTCATCATCCAACTTGGGAACAATGTCTTGCCTCTATACTTTTCTACGGTTAATATTTCCAAATCCGAAGGTGGCTCTAAAGCTTCAAGTAACACTTCCTCATCTTCTAGCACATGATCTCTATCAAAACTCAACCTCAAATCAGTGACATTTTTTTTCTCCATAAGTTGTGCTTTTTTGGCCTCTTCTAGCTTTCTCACATTTCCCAACCCTCTTATCTTCAAACTTCCTCTAAGATTATTCAACTTCTCCATTACAACAATACAAGATGTTCCATTCTCATACATACCTACAATAAACTCATTCAACTCTTTAAGACGCCATAAATTTCCTATTCCTTTGGGAAGATATTTCATCTTATAACAGGACTTAATATCCAAATACATCAAGTTGACTAGTTTCCCAATCCCTTGAGGCAATTCTACCAAATTGTAGCAGTTCTCAAGAATTAATGTCTGCAAATTGTAACACTCACACAAAGTCTCTGGTAACTTCTCTAGATTTCTATTCTTAGAAAACTCAAGCCACCTGAGATGAACTAATCTATTTATTGAAGATGGAACTTCTTTAATGTCACAATCCCTAAGGTTTAAAGTCCTTAGACATGTCAAATGATCAAATATATCCTTAAGTTGAACAACAATCGGTGATTCCCATGTAGGCTGATTAATGATCAAACTACGTAATTTTTTGAGACCGTAGATAGATACAGGGAATGGAGCATTTTCTTCAATCGCCAAATATAAATGACGAGTATTTGCATCTAAATGTAAAAGGTTTCTATTTGGCTCTCTATCATTTAGGACATCATCTATCCTCAAGCACTCATTTTGTGCAAATGTTTTGGCTAGATCACTCACCATGTCATGCAATACATAATAACAATCTTCATCATAGGATGAAATTTGGAGCAAAGAACGAGCAGTTAGATTCTCAAAATAAGTCTCACCAACTATCTCCAAATTTTCATCTTCTTCTTTTCCCTTTAGGTAACCTTGGGCCATCCACATCCAAATTAATCTTCTTTTTTCAATCTTAAAATCTTTGGGGAAGATAGCACAATATGAAAAACATTGCTTTAATGGTAATGGCAAATCATAATAACTAAGTTTCAAAGGACCCAAGATATCTTCAACTTCCCATTCCTTTTTTTCCAAGACTCTCAACCATTCTTTTTCAGATTTCTTAAAGCGCAAAAGTCCCCCTACAGTGGTAGCAACAAGAGGTAAACCCTTGCACTTATCAGCAATTCTCCTACCAATGCTCTCTAACTTTTGACAATCCACTTGAACAAGAGCAATTTGACTAATTATTGACCAACATTGGTCCGAAGTCAAAAGTCCTACCTTGCGTATACTCTCAGGATTACACCCCATGACCTTAGCAACTCTTTCATTACGTGTTGTTATTAGAATTGTACTTCCTAGTGAACCACATGTAAGAAATTGCTCCAATTCCTCCCATTTCCTGTGACACTCATTCCATACATCATCTAAAACAAGCAAGAACCTTTTTTCATTGAGAATTGCATTTATCTCCTTAAACACGATATCTAATTCTTTAAAATTATGTGCAGTGGAAGAACCACTTAAAGATTCGAGAATTGCTTTTGCAATACGGATTTCATCAAAAGGATCCGAAACACATATCCATATTTTCTTCTCAAAATGAGTGTTGATCTCGCCATCGTTATAAATTAATTTAGCTAAAGTTGTCTTGCCGATTCCCCCCATGCCCACGAGGGAGATGACATGGAGCTTTGATTTGGGCTTAAGTATCATGCTTTTTACTTCATCTTTTTCTTCATCTCTACCTTTTACCTTTTGTGTATCAACGAAAGATGTAGTCACGTGTCTCTCGATATGCTTATCAGATATGTTGGTTGAATTAAGTTGATACCGAACTTTATCGGTTGCAATGTCATCTAGTATTTGATGGATTTCTTTTATTCTGCCACCGACAACACGACGAAGACCAACATCGCGCATAGTAAAGGAGATGCAGCAAAAAATAGAGATTACCTTGTGCTTGAGATGATTTTGGTTGGAATCGGAAGAGTGGTGTTGATGTCGGGGCTGTGTTGTCTGAATCCAAGTCTTCCACTCATCTAGGACATCGTCCATGTCGTAAGAAACAGATTTGAGATTGAACAGCCAGCTCTTGACAGAAGCCTCCTTCAGTTGTCGTTCCTCTGCATCATCTAGAAGGGCCCTAATGGACGACAAATTGCTCACGAGCCTCTTAACGTCATCGTTAACTCCAGTTACCAACTTCACCTCTTCTTGTGTGGAACTAAGGCACATGGTGGTTAGGTCCGCCACTACAGTAGAAATAATAACATCAACCATTTTCAGGGATCTAAGGGTAAGCAAAAGGTTATGAGAATTTGAAGAAGACAATGGTTGCAGAGAGCCAGAAATGAAATTCTCTATTTATAGACTATTTGGAAACAGCTTGAGAGGAGTTTCATTACCGTACGTGGGGAAGGAAGCAAGGCAGGGAGGGACTCGCTACGAGTCAGCTTTATTGAGAAGTCAATGAAAACAGCTTGAGAGGAAGTTTCATTAATTGTAGTGGTGTAAATATGATTCTTTTAGTGGATTACGGTGACTAGAGTCACGCATCTTTATCCTATTTAAGAAGATGGCAACTTTTTGGCCATGTCATTCAAGACAAGTCATATTCTTAAATGTATGTTAGACTTGGCCAAATGTGTTATGTAATGTTGTTAATATAATAATTTTTATATAATTACGAACGATAATGTTCTCCTACTAAAAAGTGGCAATGTCCATGGAGACCCTTCTGGTCAAAGACTTGTTCGTTGTCTACGTCGTCACTAAATGTACGTATTTTTTATGAATTAAAAAAAGGCATATAATAAATAATATTTTTAACTTGTTTATTAAATTCAAATTTATGGTTAAATTTTCGTATTTAAATTTAATAAAATTTAAGTTTATGATATTTAAATTTAATTTTTATTTTAAAAAATAAAAAATTAAATTAGACTAAATTTCAAACGAAACTCAAACTCAATTAAATATTTCAAACTTGAATATAGCTTAAGCTGATCTTGAGTTTGACCATAAATTTTTAACCCTAACTCAAGCCTAGATAGGCTTGTTAGGCTCACTCCAACCCGTTAATAATCCTAATGCTGTCAATTCAATAACCAACTAGGAATTGAATTAGACATTAGCACTATTTCTGTATTCTTCAAGTAAATGTTCAATTCATTAAAGTAGAAAAGAACGAAACAGAGAAGATGAGAGACATACAAGAAATGAAATGAGGGCTTCAAAAATTCTATCAGTTGCTCACAGGACAATAATACATTGATCATGTCATGACATAAAAGTGACACCAACTCTTCTTTTTTTTTTTTCTCATAAATTCAACGCCAACTCTTTTCACTCTCATATTGTTTAGGTACAGCTCTTTCGAGCATAATAACTTCCCAAATGGAGACAATTCCTCACATTTTTCATGAGTATGCCTTTACTATTTACTCACAAAACTAACAAATTGATTATTTAATTTTGAAAATGATAAGAAAGATGTTGATGCATCTTTTTCTTTTTCTTTTTCTATAAATTCAACACTCACTCTTTTTACTCTCGTACATAGTAACTTTCCTAAGGCAATTCCTTACATTTTTCATGAGTATGCCTCCGTAACTTCGTAAGTGGAGATATAGTTCTCAATTTTGAGACTTATAATATAATTGATAAAATATTATATTTTAAAAAAATAAAGAAAAATATCAAACTTAAAATCTTAAAATTTTTTAAATTTTTATTGAATAAATTATAAAATTATAACTAAATTATCTAAAATAAGGAGAAACTTTTTTATTGAAAATTATATGTATCTCTTTTAATGCATTCTTTAAATATTTGAAATTATATGAGAAAAATTACTTAAAAAATCAAAAATTGTTTTAACAATCTATATTTCATCACAAGATTCTGAATCGCACACTAATATAGTTTTTCAATAATTACACTAAATTTCTTATAATTAAAATTTTACATTAATTCATATATTTTAAATATTGTTAGATATTTTTTAAATATTTGAATGGACTTAAAATTACTGACGAGTTTTTTTAACCTCGTCGTCAACTCCAATCACCAACTTCATCTCTTGTTTTACGGAACTAAGCACCGCGGAAGTCAGTTTCTTTGAACATAAACAGTTTCTCTTCTCTGCCAAGTGCCAATGTCATCTTTCGGCGTAACTATTCCAAAAATGCGGTCAGCTGTTGACTCAGTTGAACCAAAAAAACAAAACTCCACCAGTCCTCTGCATCTCCGCTGCTAAAGCTCAGCCTCTAAGCACAGAGTCCCAGGAAAGAAACCTGTATGTTTATTCCTCTAAATTGAGGAGTACGGCACAAGAAATTTGTGAGAACCAATTTCCTCCATTTCAATTTATTGTTAACATAGAAGAAATTCCATTATTGAGTGCAGAACTGCAGATCCTGGTTGGCAAGAAAACATGTGGACTCATACACCACTTAGGTCTATGGAGTTGTCAACATTGAACATTGAACAGACACATCAATTTCCTAAAAAGGAAGCATGACAATCAACGTCACTTACAGCTTGCATGCACTCCGGTCCAACTATTGAGAAATGGTAAATGGCAAAAGAAAATGAAAGAAGACGTTCCATTATAACATTGAAAGGACATGCTGGCGTCTCAATCTCATGCAGGAAATTTCCAGGAAGGAAGGAAGGGACTGATTACTAGTCAGCTTTATTGAGAAGTTAACACTGAAATGACATGACGGCATGTCAATTGTGAGCGAGAACAGTCCCAACAATTTCGCAACGTGAGAAGTAAGAACAAATTTCCTTTCAAGTTCTTGTCGTAGGGTCTATCTGAGTAGTCAACATTAAACAAGCACATCAACTTTGTAGGAAGGAAGCATGTCAATCAACCTCACTTACAGCTTGCAAATAAGGACTCGAAAAATGCATATGTAAATTTTAATATATTTATTTTTAAAATTTTTGGTTAAATATTAAATTTTCATTAATATATAAACCAAGGTTGGCTTGTCCGAAACTTTTGACATATAATTTAGCACAAATTTTATGTGCATTTGTTGATTTACGTAATGTTTATCCACAGAGTAGTATACATGGATTTTTTATCCATATAAAATGAAAACTTAATAGGTTAGCCTAATTAACTTTCGAAAAGAAGCACAAGTCAAACATAAAAAAGGCAACTCATGAAAATACAAGTCCTTATCAAAGCATCATCAAGACTTTATAGATATAACTATTAAATATAACATTTATTAAAATGTGATGATTCGATTGGATGCGGTTTTATTCACTTTCATACTAATTCGAAAAAGAAAAAGTAATGGTCTTTGATTTTATAATTCTTATGAATATTACAGTATTTATAAGTACATAAACTAATTCAATTTATATTAATTATAATAGCCACAAAAGCCATCTAATTGATAAGCCCTTTATGCGTATCTGCCGTACCTAATCCAATATGCCAGTCCTCTGCATCTGCGCTGCTAAAGCTCAGCATTTAAGCACAGAGGCCCAGGAAAGAAACCTGTATGTTTATTCCTCTAAATTAAGGAGTACGGCACAAGAAATTGGTTCCATTACTATTTGTTATTAACATAGAAGAAGTTCCATTGTTGAGTGCAGAAGTGCAGATCCTGGTTGGAAAGGAAACATGTGAACTCATACACTGCTTAGGTCTATCCAGTTGTCAACATTAAACAGACACATCAACTTTATATAAAGGAGGCATGATAATCAACGTCACTTACAGCTTGCACGCACTCTGGTCCAACTATTAAGAAAAGGTAAATGGGAAAAGAAAACGAAAGAACTTTGAATGGTGGCAGTGCTGAGTGTTTGAAGCTGTTATTTTGCTGATGACAAAGCACCCGTGTGTCATTCTGGGGCCTGATGCAGCTTCTGTAACATCACCACTTTGCTATTGAGAAAAAATCATATCCTTCGTCTAATTTTCTCTTGTATTAAAGTAAATTTAGATCATTATATTTTTTTAAATTATTAATTATATATTTTTCGACTTATTACCACGAATTTACAAATTTTCCACAATAAATAAAATTTTGTATTGAACATAACTATGTAAAATAAATATATTTGTTAATTTTAGAGTAATTCTCATCAATTTCAATTTTAGGAAATATTACAATAAATAAATATTAATAAAAATTTTTATCAAAACATTATCATGTAAAACTTATTAATAACTCAATTAAACATATTTCTAATTTTAGAGTAATTCTTATCAATGACGATAGAACGTTTTGATATCTTATTATATTATATTCATCATTTTTATGTCATATATAGTTATACTTTTACAATAACTAAAATATATTTAAATGACCTAATATAATAAAGTGTAATTTTATATTGCAAGAAGTAAGATCTGATTATAAGCAGCTAAAAAATCTGCTGTTTTTAGTTACTCTATTTTTTTCTGCGATAAAAATAGAATTGAAACAAAATTACAGAAATAGAGGAAGTGAACCCCTTATTTTCTTGGTTAGGATCTGGATGAAACTCGCCCTGAATGCTGCGTGCGATGACGAAGTTAATATTCTCTTTATCAGACATGACCAATATTCCATACTGCAATAAGTTGGGAAAATTTAAGGTGATATAGACGCATCAACAAAGTTACAACCTTTGGACGCTACAGTTCATAAATTCTGAGAAAGCTTTTATTTCTCTTCTCTGCCAAATGTCAATGCCACCTTTCGGTAACTATTCCAAAAAAGCAGCCAGCTGTTAACCCAGCTGAAACAAAGAAGCTTTTAAGAAGCAAAACCCCACCACTTGGACCAAGACAAAACAGTCCTCTGCTTTTAAGAAAGTTCGCAGCTTTGAACGATGTGAGAACCAATTTCCTTACAAGCTTTTGTAGTAGTTCAACATTTAATCAAAGTGCAATGTTCAAGTTTCATTCCTTACAAGCAGCGTGCCATGACTACCATGTGAAACTGTCGGCTTAATGTAAAGGAAGCACGTCAATCAACCTCACCTACAGCTTGCATACAATGTCAAATCCTAATACAAGATAGAGATTTAGGGATAAACTAAACCCTATCCAGTGTAATCCTGCAGGAGCCAATCATATTAATCGGAAGATCTCATACCCTTTCTTTCCCGTTAATTGCTTCGTAAGAAGATAGATCTGATCAGAAGCAGCAAACAACATCTAACCTTTACTGCCTTGCTTCTGATCAGGGTGAAACTCCAGTGTCTTGACCTTGATTGCTGCCTGCAATGATGAATTTAAATGTTCTTTGCATCAGATATGATCAGTAATCTATACTCAAATGCATCGTCTTCATCCATAAAAATAACACCTTAATTTATTTACATTTAACAAGTATTCTCTAACAAAAAAAAAACTTTATCATAAATATACAAAATGTTTAATATTGCATTAATACGTATGCGTGCTAATATAATAATAATAATAACGTATCAATTTTATTTAATTTAATATTTTATAATTTATAAATTAATTAAAAATTTTAATAAATTAATCAATTTTTAAAATTTAAAATTTTTATCTTAAATTTTTATTTAAAAATTAAAAATAAAAAAAAAATTTTTGTCATAGGCATACCTTAAGTGTCATGCCACACAAATTTTGTTTTTTATCATTTTAATTTTAATTTTATTTTAAAATTAAATTTAAAATAATAAAAACAAAAAATTAAAAATTTGTCACTTTTTTATCATTTTAATTTTAATTTTTATAAAATTAATAGTAAAATAATTAAAATTAAAATTTTGCTTTTATTTAAATAATAGTATCATAATTATAATTATAATTAAAATTATTAAAAAAAACTCACAGGGTGACTTAAGTGTCACTCCTGTGACTTGTGTAACCGTTACACTTATGTCACAGGCGTGACAATTATATTTAAGTGATTGGGTCACTTAAAATTTAAGTAGAAATGATGACGTTTTATTAACTAGACAATGTACTGTTAGAGAGAAAATATTATCTCTTGAAACTAGAAAAAATCAGATTTTAGGCCGAACTTAGACTGAATAGTTGGTTTAAGCCAATTTAGATGTTCTAACTTAATTTAAATAAAAGTGTTAGTTAAAAAAATTTTCAAACTTTCGTCAATTTTGTAATTATAACTCGAACTTTAAAAAGTGGCAATTAAATGCTTAAATTTTCAATTTTTTTTTCCGATTCTAACTTGACATTAGTATCTCTGTTAACTTTAATAACATGGCTTACCACGTGTTTCAAAAACTCTAATTATTAATATACGTCAACCAAAATTAACATAACTAATAAATAATAAAATGACTTCATTTAATCACCTAACTAAAATGACATCATTTCAGAAAAATGAGATCCCTAAATCAGTTTACGCTATTTAATTTCTCCAATTTTCATTAGTTGTGTTAATTTTAGCTAATATACATTAGTTGTTTGGTTTGAGAACATGTGATAAGTCACTTCAACAAAGTTAACGAAAACACTAACGTCGTGTTAGAACTAAAAAATTAAAAGTTTGAGATTTAATTGTTTTTTTTAATTTAAGCTATAATTACAAAATTGATCAATGTTTGATAATTTTTTTGCAATCCAACCTAAATAAATTAATGTCATTATAATATAATTTTGTAAAACAATGTGAGTACCACAATCCTATATTATTAAGTTAATCTAAAACAAAATAATTTTTTCCAAACTCGATCGAAACTTGGGCTATAAGAATATAAAACCCTATTCCTAATTAAATGTATTATTTCTAGGAATAATTTTTATGTTTTGGAATAGGTCTGGTTGAATTTGAATTTTGTGTAACTCAATTTTGATTTGAAAATTTTCATCTAAGATCTAGCCCAAAATTCGATTGATTTAAAATATTTGACTCGAAGTTGGGCTTGATTGATCAAAAGTATACTTGAAATAGTTTTTAATAGATTTAAAGTTAATTATTTATTAATATAAAAATTACTTCCATTTTATATATTAAAGAAGTTTGATTTTTAAGAATAATAAAAACAATATTTTAAAAACCAGATCGAAAGTTAAATCGGTAAGATAAAATGTTTAAGGATTAAAAAATTCAATAGGTATTAGATAGTTGTAAAATTAGTTAAAGATTGAATAAAATTGAAAATTTGGAATATAAATAAAAAATTGCCTGTAATTATTTAAAAATTTAAAATTTAATTAAAAATTGTTATATAAAAATTAGTTAATTTATAAAATTAATTAATTTACAAGACTGATAAATTAATTAATAAACTAGTTAATTTTTAATAATAAGGTTCAGTAGAGCAAACTGAACTGAGAAATTAAAAATAAATTCAAAAATCAATCATTTTAAAATTTTGGAGGATAAATTGATTAAATGGTTTAATTCCGTGTTCTCATCTTCGTGTGTAATCATCTAATGTTTAACAAATATCATGGGGTGCTGATACATGCAGAGATCAAATCATTCCTGCACCTGCATTCGAGGTACAAAATGTAAAATTAATTGATATGACCTGACACAATAGTTTAAATTATTGTAATGAAATGGTCACTAAATATGGTATCAGAGTCTCAATGACTAAGTGATCCCGAGTACGAATCCTACTATCTACTTATTCTAATTAAATTAAGCACAGTATAAATTAGGCCTATGCAAGTTTCAAGTCAAAAGGGCTTTCATTTGAGGAGGTGTGTTAGAGAATATATAAAATTAATTGAGTTGGCTTCATACAATAGCTTATAAATGATCACTTAATAAAAAATGAATTATCAAGTCTCAGTCGTTAATAATCAAATATAAATTAAAATTTAAAGTTTTAATATGATTTACTATTATATATTTCAAATAGTAGCTCTCACTTACTATACAATTGTGGGACTTACTGTTATACATTTCAAATAGTATATTTCACTTGCCATTTGAAATTGGTGCTCATTTTTTTATTTAGAAAAATAAAAATAACATTAGGTCAATATTAACATAATATTTATTTTCAACCAATTAAAATTTTTATATAATTAGGATCCATTTTGAATATTTTGAAAACATTAAAATTTAATTTTAACGTTTCGAAACATTCAAATTTATTATGTATTTTGTTGTAAACGACTAGGTTTACGATACATTTTAGCCAAAATAATATGCCAAACTCGAGTAAATTAGATGTTAGGTCAAACTTAGACTAAATGATTAGTTTGACCCGATTTAAATATTTTCAATTAATTTCAATAAGATGTCGTTATTTTAATAAAATTGTACACAATGATGTCATATTTAGTTAGTGAGGAATACAACCCTATTTTATTAAGTTATGCTAAAATAAAATAATTTTTGCTTGGAAAGTAAATCAATTCAAAATATTTACAATCAAATCGACTAAAACGATTACATTTTGTAATCATTGCAAAAAAAAGGGACTTAACCTTGAATTTAAAGTCAATTGAAACATTTTTAAATTGAACCCCAAAATATAAGTTTTAAATTAATTTAACTCATTAATTTTGAATTGATTTAAACATATTCAAACTGGATAAAGGTAGTAATGGATCGTCTACTTGAGCCCAAACTCTTCCTGGGGCATAATTGGACCCAAGTAGCCTAGCCTAATCTAATCTAGGCAGCTCAAAGCCCGACTATGCTTAATCCAACCTAATTCTTTTTTCCAAAAATAACGTCAATTTTCTTATAACTATTAGGTCTAGTTAGGTTGAGATTAAGCATCCTAAATCCTAACCCAACTCTAGGTCAAACGTGAAGCGTAGCGCCAATTTACTTTGGACCAGGTTGAGACGGTCGGGCTCAAATTGATTGCCAACTCTAAGATTGGATTTGATTCGATCAGGAACTGTTCAAGAAGGTTAGTCCAGACCTTTAAACTTCTCGTGGGCTCGAACTGGGGTCTGAGACCGCTTCTTCAAACTAGAGCGCAGACCACCCTTTTTGACAATTTGAGAGTTTCTACTGTTTTCTTCGTTAGGCCCAATAATCTGTTTGGTTCCCGATAAAATTCTAACATTTTCGTTTACGACTTCCCTCAGTTTTCCGAATTAACCGGGACCACTTCGGTTTATTTGCTAGCAAGTAATTCTTCTTCTCTTTTCTTAGTCGGTTTTTTGTTTTCTGGGTTATCTTCCTTTTCTCTTCATCTCTTTCAATATCCGCTCATTTTCTCGTTAGATATATGGGAGTATGCGACAAAGTAAGTGACTTTGAGAATACTGATTCTATCGAATCGCAGCAGAGAATGGTTTTTGAAAAATTTGAACCAATCTTTGGCGAACCAAAAGCCGAGTGGGCCAAGAACTCGGATTCAAGTTCTTTTCCATTGTGGCGATTCTTGATGCATGTTTTTGCTCAGGATTGCTACACTCTCAAAGTTCATGTCACTGATTTCTACTCCAGCACCTTCGAGGCCGTCAAATCGGTGGACCAACTCGAGGACATGGTCAGTTCAAAGCTTTTCTTCACAATCCATCTTGCTTTAACTTTTTTTTATATTACTTTGTTGCTATCTCCACTCCTTTGGGAGCTTTTCTCCTAATTTTCTTGAAAAATCTTCCTGTTTTTATTCTTTGGGCAAATTCTAATTCATACCATTTATTCAAAAAACAGTACCACGAATAAAGTAGCTTATGAACTAATGCTTAGGCTTTGATTAGATGAGTTTGAAGGTAGTGATTAGAATCAATCCTTTGTTAAAGAAGCACTTGTGGAGCCAAGCTCTTGAACTTTTAATTGGATTTGGCCCTAAATTAATCATTCTGTTCACGTTGCTTAGTTATGTTGTAGTCCTTTGTGATTCTAGATAATGGGCAATGACAAGTAGCTTTCTATGTTCTGAAGCAATGACCACTATGAATTCACTGTGTATCGAGGGACAGCACTGGAATTGAGGTTATCTGCAGATGTAAAGCTTGTTCTTGATGGACGCTCAAATCTAGACGGTAACATAAAAATTTCTCCATCCTAGAAGCAAAATCGAGAACACTGGTATATCTGTTCAATTTTGCCGGTGATGTTTATTTGGTGTTTAGGCTATGTTATACCATTCCCACTGGGTAGGCTATGTTTAGACTATTTGAATTCTTTTTTCTGTTGGAATTCCTTGCTATGAAAGTAATTGGTAATTGGGTGGGAGATGGGGGAAAAGGGAAGTTGCTCAAGTTAATATATGCTTTGTTATTACATCTATTTCAACTAATGTGTGTTTAAATATGATTGGTTCTTCGCATGATATCATAAACCTATCGTGTATGTTATTATTTTGCACTTCTGAAATTTTTGCATCCTTCATAACTACCATTCAATTAAATATTTGCAATATCTGCTTCACATACAAATGACAGAAATATAGTTGAACGGCTAACTGAAAAGAGTTTTTGTCTTAGTTGGAGTAAGTTAAGATGTGATATTTAGAACTTGTAAAGAACAACTGGGTGGTGATTTGGTAATTGGAATCAATTTCATCGTAAAAGTTCATAGTTTTACATTGCTTTTTTTGAAATATTTATTGATTAAGAGCATTGAGGACTAAACTCATTTGATACTTTCCTTAAATCCCATGTTTCAGGTGCTGCACATGCCAAATTAGCTGAACAGAAATCCAAAGGAATGCCGGTAATTACAATCTCTTTCACAAGAGTAGCAGGGCCAGCTGCTAGTGATGCTATGGCAGCTATGTCTTTTGGTTAGACAGCACATTGAAAGGAATGCAAAAATTGGTATCACAATGTCATTCTTAGTGTACTAAATTGCAGTTGCTTTCTTCTCCACATACAAGTATTAGGTTTTTTTGCTCTTTCTTTTTTCTTTTTTGAATTCCAGTCATTCTTTCTATCTCTGTTTCTTGTGTCTCACATATTCTCAGCAACCGTAAGAGAAAAGAAGAGATACCAAGAAGTCGTTCCTCATTGGTGTCCAAATTCATGCAAAGTGTACGATTAATCTTGGCTGGGTTTATGTAATTGACTTGAGGAAATAATGCAATCTTCACTAAGGCTCAAATTATTCGACAAAAAGAAAGAAACTATGAAGTATGCCATGGAGGAGTTTTTGATTAGTGTTCAAGAACTAATATTTTTCAAATACATTCTTCAAGAAATATGCCAATCTAATTATTACCAGATTAATGGATATCCTGTAATTTTTGGATTACACTTCGTCTTACGCTAGTTTAGAAGACATGTTTGCTATGCTCTTGCTTGTCTAACTTTTTATTTGTAACTTTATCAATAATTCACTAGAAGACAAAAAAATAAAAGAATAATTATGTAAGAAGCATTAAAATTCTCATTTAAGAATAATAATTATGTTTTGATTATTTTTACTTAATAAATAACCTTGTCGCTTCTCTTGTTTGCCGTGACCTAAAGAGACGCAATAATAACACTTAGCAGTGCATCATATATGTGGCTATTGAGAACAAATTACTCCAAAACATGGTGTAAACCTCGGCAAATTTCTTTGAAAATGAGAATCTTTTCTTTTGTTTCTTATCTGAAGGTACCAAATATGTGTGAAATGAAACGGGAAAGGACTGGAATCTCGACCTTAGCGTGCCCAGAGTCCATATCTATGAGAAGAACGTAAAGTTACATTTCATTATCTTAAAATCTAAACCAAAGATGACAGTGGGAACAAAATTTCTTATAACCCCTTTTGTCCACTACTAATACCAGGGAGAATATCGTACAATCAATAGCATGACACTTGACAAAATAGAGAAGCTGCAACTCAGTAATATTTAGAAGATGAGCGGAGTAGCACTCAAAACCATCCATATGGTTCAAGACGCTTTAGTTGTTATCCGTAACATCTTTTAAGATCATGATTGGCTTTCTCCTTCTCACAGTTAACTAAAACTCCAAAAAGATTTTGATTTAACTGAAGGAGCTAATTGATCATAGAAGACTTCTAGAAAGGAAAGCAGAGGACAGCAGAAGGGATGAAAAACAGAGAAGTCTAAGAACAAGAGAGTCCTAACAGAATCTGATCTGCCCTCCTATACCTGTGACCGCCGTAAAAGGAATTTGAGGATAAGTCAGTCTGAGTTTTCAATCCATCTCCAAAGCATTGGAAAGATAAACAAAGCAGCCGCCAATGTATTAGGAATGAGATATACCACCACAGCAACGAGGTATTTAGGAAGGCATAATATCCATGAGCAGAACAGAAGCTCTGAAGTGCGACAATTGTGTGCATATCATAGTGAAAATATACCTTCTGAACTACACGATAAATAGGTGTTACAACTTTCCTCAGAAAGGCCTCATCATCTCCACCATAGGAGGGCTTAATATTTTCTCTAGTAACAATGCTGATATTTCCAGCCACTAGGCCATGGAGTTCGCATGCCATCTGAATGGACAAAGACGTCATTATTAGCAATTAAATCAGTGGAAGGCAAATGAGGTAGATTTATGATGAAATTATTTGTACATACATTGTGGAAGATTTAACATAGACATTCTGGCATGAACCGAACATTAGCATCCTCACCCCCGATAAGAAGATATAGACACATATAAAGTATCTTTCTCTGCTGAATTTCTTGCTGAGATTGAGGAAGACTACATGGAGGAAAATTTGTGGATTTCGGCATGACGAACTATATGCATGTGAATAGATCCAAAGATTCAACAAGCAGTATAAATGCAGAAACTATCACTCACTGCAAACTGTGTTTTCTTCCTAGAAGTCTGCACCAATTTTTATAATTTTTGAAAAGCTTGTTGCTGACAGCATCAACGACATGATCATCAAGCTGCACAATAGAGGATGGGCTTAACCAAAGGATTGTCGAATAATAAATTTACGTATGTTATTCCTCAATTCATATCTAAAGAAAAGATACTCAAATTAGTCGTTGGTTCAGACACAAGTACAAATTAACTCCACCAACATGCTTGCTCATTTCAGTTGCACTTTGTGTTTTGAGCATACAAACATCTTAAAGATTTCTTAACATTGCCACAGTGGCGACGATGAAGAAGTTGGAAACATTCCATGCATTGTATCATTCTGCATGCATGAGATTGAAATTGGAAAATGACCATAATACATGCCTGTTTAGTTCAATTTATATAGGTATTTAGGTCATATTTGTATTCATTTTGCATATTCATTCCTTCATTTTAGTAGCATTTTTTTAGGTTTATTTATTTATTTATTTTATTCATTTCA